>VCRD01005193.1:13295-35092 GCA_006783055.1 Trinorchestia longiramus
GTAGGAACTAGTCCTGAGACCTGAGATGCGGAAATTAGAAATGATCTCAGTTTTTCTTGATCAATTTGAATCAATAGGTCGTGATGAAACATGTGCTTGGTGACTGTTCTTTTGCGGGAAGTGAAAGTAAGTTGAGCTTCACGTAGATTTATCCTTTGTGTATTCTGATGTAGAACAATGTACTTTTATTGAAGAGTGAGGGTTGTGGCTAATCTTGGTGATTCCTGCCTGCTTGCCTCTTTGAATATTCCATCCTCATCAAGCAATCAAATTAATTAATGGTTCAACGGTCTGAGTGATCATTAAAATTTTAGTAAGCACATATACAATGTATATTTTGCTTTTTCATGATTCACAAAGAGGTAGCAATATTCAGTTACAGAAACTCACAGTCTGCGTGATATTTTCAAAGGAGGGTAACAAGGTTGTCTTAGACTGATTCCGTATTCAATGTAATTTGTAGCTTCTGCTCTAAAAGTATCGCTGGATCTCATGCAAGGTAAAAATGAAAATATTACTCAAACCTAACTCATATTCAATGTACTATTTCCTCTAATATTTCCAAATACAACCAATATTTTCTAATATAATTTTTTCCGACCATAGGGAATATTTGATTGGATGCTCTACCTGTAGAGTTTCCGATTGCTGTGTTCTTGCAAAGTGTACTCTTCGCACAGAGAAATTCTTACCCTAAAGAGGCCCGTTTGAGTCGTGCCTTGATCTTATCCTTCTAGTTACAACACGTGTTTAAAAACCCATCACTGTTAGGATAGTTAGTTAACTGTTTTGCTCCTTACTCATTAATTGAGATGTTATTTAACTCCGGTTTGAAGTTTAGAAATCAGATAAATATTTATGTATTGTGTTCTTAAAGCCACAAAATGGTGTTGTGTTTGTCAATCCCCTAGACTGGTGTTGTATTCGTCAATCCCCTAGACTGGTGTTGTATTCGTCAATCCCCTAGACTGGTGCTGTATTCGTAGTCCCCTAGACTGGTGTTGTATTCGTCAATCCCCTAGACTGNNGTGTTGTATTCGTCAATCCCCTAGACTGGTGTTGTATTCGTCAATCCCCTAGACTGGTGTTGTATTCGTCGTCCCCTAGACTGCTGTTGTATTCGTCGTCCCCTAGACTGCTGTTGTATTCGTCAATCCCCTAGACTGGTGTTGTATTCGTACGTCTCCTAGACTGGTGTTGTATTCGTACGTCTCCTAGACTGGTGTTGTATTCGTACGCCCCCTAGACTTGTGTTGTATTCGTATCCCCCTAAACTAGTGTTGTATTCGTACGTCTCCTAGATTGGTGTTGTATTCGTATGTCCCCCTATACTAGTGTTGTATTCGTAGTTCTTCAAGAGCACAAAAAAGTTTATTCAACTTTGTTTCGAACTTACAGCGTAGAGCCTGTCGTGAACTGGTTGTGCGCCTCAGTTCATTATTGGTCTAATATGTTGTGTTCCATCATTTCTGTTCTTTATAATCTATATGTGGCCTTTTTTATTTGCTTTCCTCAATTTGTACTGCCTCATTAATCCATTTTGTTTCCCTAATGCTTTTTGCTTCTCTTATTGGTTTTCTTTTCCTTGTTTGTTTTTAATTTCGTTAGTTTTTGTAATTTTTTTATTTTTTTAATTCGTTTTGTTTCACTATTTTTTCTTACTTAACAATACATTTTGTTCTCTTCATTTCCTACACGTCTTTTATTAGCCAATGCCCTCGGTATCTCCTGTACTTAGTCAGTTTGAAATGTTTAAGCTTATTCTCAATGCTCAAATATTTTATTGCGAATGTTAAGATACTTCCTGTCAAAATTCGGTTGACAAGACTGTCGGTTGACTGTCTTGTTCATGTTTGGGTCCTTGTGCTTGGTGCGTGGCAGTTGTGTAACCTAATCCCTCTTCATTAATTATAACTGGCATCAGAATGTCTTCTATTCCACTCACTTTTCTTGCAATGGGTCTCATCGTTTCACAACCCGCAGGTGCGCCGCAGAAGTTTATTGTCTCTCTCACTTTGAATTCAAATCATCCACTTGGTCCTTCACTCATCTCTCCTCCTCCTTGTTCACCCCTGCTTCCCCCTGAGCAGGGTGGAGCAATGAGCTCTGCAAGCCTGGCCATGGTTCCGTATCCACCCCCACGGGGGCCTTCTGACGCTCCCCCTGCTGGCAACGACTCCCCCGCTGCTGCTAACACTGACTCTCCTGCTGCTAACAGCGTCTTGCCTGCTGATACTAACAGCATTAACCCTTCCTTCCTCTCCTCCTCCTCCTCCTCGTCGTCGGCACTCAGCCCTAATGATGATTAGGTGCTTCCGCTTCGTTCTGCAAATTACAGGTGCGAATAATAGCCTTGCTCCGTTGAGAGCTAATAAGGTGCTGCAACGACCGTTTTGATACAATGCATGCTGTTTCTTGACACTACGGAGAATGTTATTCAATTTGAAACGAAACCAGAGGCTATGAGTTCAATTTATACATAGATTCTATTATTTTTTCCTCTGTGTGCATCATTTCTACCAGAAGAAACTTCTCAGATCTCCAGCATCTATGATTTTCCAGTCATTTGCCTAGATGTCCTTAATTTATTTGCTTCGGCAACCTCGCTCTCGATAAATCGTCCAGCCTCTACCCACTTGTCCACGTTTAGGATCAGTGAAATATACCCTGGCCTTTCTCTCCCTTGGTGACACTAACAGTTATTAGAGAGAATCTTAAGATTTTGAAGAAACTTCTCCGTTCTCTTGCATCCGAAAGTAAGAGTACCTATTACTTAATTCTACTTATTTCAAAAGAATCAAGAGTTTATATCATGAACCTTAAAACTTTGAGAACTTTAAATATATAAACGCTCATAAAAAATTCAGTTATTTCGTGAATAAAGTTCAGTTTTACTATTATTTGCGCTACACGAAATTAAAAGTATTCTAATTATTATGTACTCTTATCACCATAGACTCTCATTCAGCGTAGCTTCGAAGGTTATCAAAAAAGCTTTTATTAAAAACGCTATCAAAAAGCAGGTTATGCTGCGTACTATTATGAAAGACGTCTTATTCGTGCTATTGTAGTGTTGTTGATTTGCTGCTTCAAGTCTAAAATATGGAAAACTGGAGAGGGCGGTGCACTTCGGAAGAACATAATTTTTGCATGAAAACGGCCATATTGTAGGTCTGTACGGCCATATTGTGGATCTATACCGCCATATTATGTTTATAAGGCCATATTGTGTCTATAAGGCCATATTGAGTTGTCACGCGACCTCTGAAGGGGGAGGAGGGTCATCTCTCCTGCTCGTCAGAGTGGGAGAGATGAGTGCAAGATATTCAATGTAAAGTTTATCTCTCACACTTGTGTAGAGTGGGAGTGACGAGCTGAAGATATTCAATGTGAAGTCAACATACCCCAGGGATAGACCCCAACCACTTGATATATGTGCGCACAGCGCTCATTTCTTTTCCCTCCTAGTATCCCTTTCCGTTTCACCCCTTTGCTTAGGTACGCCCTGTGCCAAACTCTCTCTCAAATCTTTCCTATTGGTACCGACCTACCTACCTAAGGCCATATTGTAGGTTTGGACGGCCATATTGAAGGTCTGTACGGCCATATTCTGGGTCTATACTGCCGTATTATGTCTGTAAGGCCATATTGTAGGTTTGGATGGCCATATTGTAGGTCTGTGCGGCCATATAGTGGTCCATACAGCAATATTAAGTCTGTAAGGTCATCTTGTAGGTTTGGACGACCATATTGTAGGTCTGTGTGGCCTTATTGTGGTCTATACAGCCAAGTTAAGAGGTTTACCTGCGAATGATTTTTCCCATAGATAACTTTTTTGTTCAAGGCTAATTCTAGGACACTGTCTACGAATGAAGGCTGCCCACTTCTGGTATTCTTAGAAATAAGTGTAATTTATTCATTGGTTTTTCTACTGCGCTCAAAATTTTGTGTGTCTTAACAAAATAACGTTGTTGCAAATTCACTAGCAATATTTTGATAAGCTGAGTTAAAATATTCAAACTGAATGGAGGGATACAAAGAACTTGAAGAGACACTGCTGATGTGCCTGACCGATGTGGGGCACTCTGTACCAAGGTGCCAGGACGTCGAAATTGGGTTGATAACCTAACATAATCTAAATACAGTCTGAAATACTACGTGACTTGCTCACACACTTGGAATAGTTGGTGTTTGCTAAAAATTAATGAATTAGATGAGCCGGTTTGTAGGATTCAGTGATCGGTCATCGTAGTGAAGGAGCACCTCACAATTACACTCACGACGCAGACGACGCTGGGGAGCAAAAAACTGACTCGTTTAACATATTTCCTGCGAAGGGACCCACCAGTGGGGACCTTAGGTTAGGTTTTGGAAACTTTTCAGAACCTTCTAGCGACTACGTGCACAATGTAAAGATATGCACCTGTTAAACAACCGCAGGAAACGTATTGACAAGCGGCGAACGAGCTTCAAATTGTGTGGGCAGTGTGAAAGAAAACGAAGAAAAGTTCACGTCATGGGTACAGCTTGTAGATGTTTATAGAATTTTTTCGTCTATAACCGAGTCATTTAGAATCTAATGCGTTTAATTTTTTATTCTAGTACGTGTAAGATACTATTGCGCTATCATACTTGAGAATAATTCTATCTGTATTCGTTAATATAGGAACTAAAAATATTTAGCAACTTCTTGGTATTGTTTCATCGCTGTTGGATGAAAATTTGATTTCAAACTTAATTAAGAGGATTACAGATCGTCATGAGACAAGCAGTTGGAATGCTTCTATTTCCATTGATATAAGGAAATGTCTTCAATATTGATCACATTCCCGGCAAACTGTGAGCTCATGCATTAATACAATTTATAAGTAGAAAGAGTTTTCAATAATGTTGATCCATAACCTCGTGCAGTGTTCTTCCTAATTCTACGTGGTGTGGTAGTTTTATCTTTGTTCCAGACGGCATTTGCCAGCAAGAAGTTTATTATTCGGACTCGTTGAATACAATGGGTTTCGAGACTGAAGTCCTCTTTGGTTACGACACATAGCGCTCGTATGAATGTCAAGGTCTCAGCAAGCAGCTGTATTTAATAAATGGAGTTTCAGATCTCACGAATAATGAGCTCATAGGACGTGGAACGATGTAGAACCATAAATAGCTTCATTAATTTACTTAGCAACGCAGCGACCGAGAAAATATTCTGTGGGCTTACAACATACCTCGTCACTCAGATTCCAAACTTCGAGGAACCTTGATTTTCAGAATTACTTCACATTCCAAACAATTTATCTGATTTTTAGATGATATCAAAGAGTTTTTGTGTATTTGTTAGGTTTATCGCAATCATCCTTTAGAATGAAGCTAACACCTGCAAGTATGTTAGTCTATTTTTTTCTTGTTTTCGAAAATTTTCTGGTATTGCGTAGGTGAGCTCATGTATATTGTGGGACTGAGCTTCTGAACATGACTAATTTCATTGCACACAAAGGTTTCGTAAGAATTTCAGGTCCGATTTATCTATGTACGTTAGCACCACACATATAAAAATTATAAATGTCTTTTCTCTTACAGAAGTACGACAGCGCCTTCCCAAAACTGTAAGGGCCTCCGTCGCCTTCTACTTCTGTGGGAATCTCAGCCCTTTGTACATAGTATTTTAAGATAAATTAAGGATGGATGTCAAAAACTATGAAATTAGGGGTGCAGAATACCCTCATTTGTTAACTGTACTGCTCTTGCGGAGCTGTTGCAAGCACGCCATGGGGCGGTCAAGTGGACTTGCAGTCAGGAATGCAATTCTCCATTTTTTTGTGCAAACTTAACCAAAGCTTTTTATGGGGACCTAACTAGTTAGAAGATGAGTGCCAAGTCTTGAAATGTGAAGCTTTTTATATATTTTTTTCCAGTTAAGGACTCCATTATGAAACTTTTTAGCTGCTGCGTGTATGAATGCTTGCTCTTTTTCGTGTTGTGAATATAAAGTGTAAGGTCTTATCGTTTAGTCCTTACGTATTCCTAATTTATTACTTCGCAACATTTCTGTGGGAGCTAAGCCATATGGTAGAGTCGGTAGGGTTCATACACGCTGCTCCCTTCGTTATCGCGTGATATATAATTCCAATTTGAAACTTTCTTGTTCAATTCCAATTGTCCACGAACTTTATTTGAACATGAACTCGTCTATTTTCCTCTGTAATTGGTTTAAAAATTCCTGCAACAGTTTTTCGCTGATGAAATTCTTAATGTATAATTTTAAATTCAAGTTTTCACAACGTGGAATCGTTTCATATCGTAACTGTCTTTTCATCGTTCACAGCCAATGTTCGAGGTAATTTTTGCTTATGAATCAGTGAAAACTGATATTTCTCTCTGTTGCAAACAAATTATGGGAGTTACGATCACTAAAACTGTCAGCTACTACCTTCACAAACACTTTTTTGTTGCGTTTCATTGTCAGAGTAATTTTTCGCAACAGAAATGTTCGTAAACGACTGATCATAGATATACTGATACAATTATAATATTTGTTGTCTGCAAAATGTGGAGATACTTCAACGCTTTTTGCTCTTGACGTCCTCTAAATGCTCACTAAGTGGCAGACTACTGGTCTCTCATTCTTGAAAACTGCTTTGTTGCACCAAGTTGTAGCTCCGTTGCACCAAGTTGCAATTCCGTTGCACCAAGTTGCGGCTTCGTTGCGCCAAGTTGCGGCTTCGTTGCGCCAAGTTGCGGCTTCGTTGCGCCAAGTTGCGGCTTCGTTGCGCCAAGTTGCGGCTCCACTTCCTTCTTCTGAAGTCATATTTTTCACTAAAATCAAATTTCCTCGAACTCGCATGCTCCATGACTCACTGTATCAGTAAAATCTACTGTTTCCATTCTCATTCAAAAAAATCATACAGAATTGCAAGTATTAATACACAGAGAAGATATTTATCCTTTCTATTTCACTATTCGTGATGCCTGTGGACCTGTACATGGCTCATCTGTGCCGTTTCGTGTTCACATCAAAACGAAGGGAATTTAGGGTACGCAAACTTGTGTAAATATACTGAGTCTTCACTGCTCTTGTGTTACATTCTCTCTCTGTGCTAGATGTGTTCTGTGTATATTAACCTTGTATTTTGAGTGTTTTCCGATGTTATCTAGAAACACATGAACGTGCTGGCGAGAACACCTACAAGTTGAAAGCTCTCATATCTTAAAGAGGAACGTAGGCCTGTTTTTATATTGTCTGTGTACATATTGTATAGGTATTTGTAACTTCTGTATAATATATAAGCTATCGTCCCATTTTATCACAAACCAGTTCTCAGTACTTCCTTTAGCTGCTCTATATGTTAGTAGGCCGTTTTTTCAACTCTCTTGGTAGAATATTATTTATTAATTAAATTGGTACTCTAAATATTTGTACTGAGAATTAACTTTCATTATTCCCCTCCATTGTAACTCTTGGCTTCCAAAATGTTTAGTTAAGTCGTAGCATCTACTTGTACTATAGTAATACTAAGAGCATCCATTGACTTAGTAAGGACTGTCTTCTTAGGCAACATTAGTGTCCACTTTTGATATTGCTAGTGTTAGGAAATGTCGTCTGCAGGCTTAGTGTGACAGTTTTCAATTTTCCATTCATCTTGAGTGTGCCATTCAACTTTCTTTAATAGAAAGTTCACATCTCTTATATGTGTAGCAATAAGAGTTCGTACAGGCGTGGGAGTCTTCTAATTTGAAATACAAGTATGCATGTATTACAGCAACTCTCTTCAATTTTTGCTTTGTGTATGGAAGCAATCTACCAGGTATTGCTCGGCTTCTGTTGCGCATCCATTCGATTGAAATAGAATATTGATCTTGTTACTTCCTGATACTGTGTCGTATGTTACTTAATTTTAATGTTATGTATCAACCAAGAGTTTCATTGCAGTAATCAATAAACAGGATGCGAATGCTTCACTACAACCGCAAAAATTACCTCGTATTTTCGCTCTTTCCAAAATTCGGTAGCTCCTATTGATGATTCGTTAAATTTCATTAAGGTTCTGCTGGTGGTGTCACGCTCCAACATAGAATGATTTCCCTACATTTTCTAGCATTCACACTTTCTAAGTTTACGTACTCAGGACTGCTGATATTCAAGCTTGTTTCTATTCAGAACCGGCCTTCAGTCGTTTGTTTTCCACACTTGTCAAGGAATTAATGAGCCTGAGTTCACTAACAATAAGTATTAACATTTGTCTTACTCATCATTCAAATCATGCAGTCGTAAGAGTGGAAAATTCACTTGTTTGGAGCTAAAAATAATGAATTTCATGCACATCGTAGACAGACGAGGCATTATCTGGATTACCCCGCTTTGTTAGGGCAGAACTCGACCTGAAATTTGTTAAAATTTTTAATTGGTTCTTTCCATTATATGTACTACGCTTACATTAACGAAGTACATTTTGTGAAATTTCATGGTCAAGATATACCCAAGGAAGGTTATTCGTAAATTATATCCGTCCTGATGTTTGTATGTATAAACACCATCGCTTAATACTACCTCAGTCGCATGCTTTTGGTCGTGATCGCTTGATGGCTTAGTAGTTACGTAGGATTGGTAGGCGTTTCGTAATTTTTATCTTTAAAGGAATATGGCCCTGGAGTTTTTGGGCTTCGACGATGGGGACGTAGTGGGCCATGATGCTGCAGTTCAGTGTCACTGGTCCCTTTATTTTTTGAGCACACACAGGTCGTGGATCCACAAAGTTTACGCGCGTGTTTTGTAAAAAAGGTAAAAATTAGCTGAAGGTAAAACACCATTCAATCGTCTGTAATACAAGCGTTGTGTGGTTCTATGTTCTTGCAGGTCATCCAAACAAGCCCCAATAATTATAACAGTGTCATGCGTACGATGCCTTTACACTTGGTTATCGAACATTTTATTATTATAGAAGGTTTTTTTGAAGTTCCTTAACTAGTGAAGGAATGAGCAAAGTGTTGATACAATAATTACATAACATACCGCCGGTTTGTTTTCATGGTGAAATTTTTACACTCACAGAGACGTTTTTTCTTGTAGCCTTCTGTCCAAATGCGTCTTGTGACACCGTCGTAAATGTTGTAGCTCAATATATTATATTATTTTAATACACATATCTCTTCACAAATCTGAAGTATGATAAGAGCACTGAAAAGGTTTCTTAGACATTTTCTAAATAAATCTTTGACAGACATAAAGAGCAGTTTTCCTTGCAGAGACGTTCTGTGTATGCAAATAAATGAGGCAATGTAGATGCCCGACAACCTGTACAACACTACAGAGGACTTGGAAGTTTTCCTTTGAAAATCTTGTAACACAGGAAGACGTTCGAATAGTTAAATAACAAAGAATTGGCTGAGTATCAATTAATGTCTATATGTACTTCTCTGAGCATCTATTGGACGCTGTTAGTAATAATTTTTAATTGCACCATTACACAATTATTTTGTTCTGCAAAATACTTTAGTAATTTCACTTTTTCCTCTATTGCGTTCTCATGTATGTTCTAATGGCGTCGATGGTTAAGCCACATGTATAATAATTTTAATCATTATTCCTCCCTCCCCTCATCCTGAGAAGTGTGATGAGGGGGTTGTTAATTCGCTCTTCAGCGGGTCCGAGCGACTTAACGGTCCAAATGGGACATGTAAGATTCCATAGCTTCTGTCTGAAGGTAATGCTTAACACGTTGACTCCGGAGTGGTACGTATGTGGACCACTTACGTTAGGTTCTGTAATTTTTAAGATCCTTCTAGTGACTATGCGTACAAAGTGAAGATTTACACCGGCCAGGCAATAGGAGGCAACGTGTTAAAGTGTCAGTCCTAGTAGGCACTCCTAGTGGGCGTGGCCTTGTCAAGAAATACGTTTAGCTCCCTGCAGCAGGTTAAGCAGTCGTGAGTGTGACTGCATGTTGTGGGTTTTAGTTTTTGAGTTTGATTTGCCTAATTTCTCAGCTTCCGTTTTTATTTCCTGGATAAGTGGTTGATGTGTTATTTGGGTGAACTCGTGCTCAAACACAGTAGTATTCCATGTGAATGTTATCATTTTATTGCGGCTATGATTATCACGGCTATGATTCGAATGAAAAAATTCCTAGGTTATATAATTATTCATTTTTAACTTCTCGGAGTAACTTATTATATGTGAGCATTTCGTATGGAATTTCCAACTCGTTCGTCTTGTTTAGTTTATAAAAACTAACATTTTATACATAATCGTAATAAAAAACACGCTCATATGTTGTGGCCGGGATTTCTTTGATGTAAGCTTGCAACGTACTCCTAGTTGATTTTTAACCAGTCATCGCCTAGATCGTAAACAGGGGTAAAATTTAATAGCAGATAGTGTGCAGACATTTAAAGTCGAAGTTTCATCGTTGTTTCACTGTAGTCTTATTCAGTAACAGTCTATTTTGGAGATCACACCAGTTGTCTCCAAAGTACTGTGTGAGTTTGTGGGATTTATTAATTTTTATTTGTCCAATAGCGGATAAAATTAGAGTTATATGCTGCGTTCCTGCGTAAGTGATGAATTATAAGACATGAAACAGACTTGGGTGTTCGGAAACGTATGCGATGCGCACAATGCTGAGTAGAATAAGCATTGCACTACGTCGAATAAATGTACATCTTATTTTTGTTCTATAATTCCCCTCTAATTTTATCGGACCTTTCTACGGGAGAGCCCAAACGAAGACAAGCGTCTGGAGCGTGGGTTCTAGTGAGATTTAAGGATGAGGCAAGTTGTGAATTGAAGATGTGGAATAAGAATTTTAATATGAAAGTTATGTGATCAAGTTCTCTAGAAAAAGAAGCAGATTTTATTGATGAAATAGGGATTAAATGTTATTATTTAGATATAGAATGAGTAAGAAATATTTCGAATCATAAGTATGATACTTCATTGAGGATTAGCTTGATTTACTTCTGTGCTAGTATTTTGTTTACTTCACCTTGTCCTTTAGTTTATTTGCTTCTCTTTCTGGTGTTATTCATTTGGAATGTCCTCTGTAATCAAATTGCTTTGTACTAAACAAACAAACAATCTTTATTTCCAATCAAGTACACAGTATATAGACATTAGTACATTGGTTTTTCAAATTCTTAAGGATAACATTCTAAGAGTAAGGGTGATGGTGAGCTCCATGCGACGATCCCGGGAGGTTGATAGGCGTCTTCATGGGCGGGGAGTTGAGTGCTTAGCGGGTTGAGTGCTCGGCGCGGCGTACGAGAAACAGCTCGTGTCCATGGCCGGGTTCGAACCCGCGGTCTTTCTACATGAAGCAGAGACCCGATACAGAACACGGGCCGCAGACCACTCGACCACGGTGGCTGAGGTTCCTGATCCCAGGCGATGGGCTCCTCCTTCACTGTGATGTCGTACAGCTCATCGTCAGGCGTTTCAATTTTGATGGTCATCGCCTGTGGAAGATTCCCTGGGTTTGGTGTGCTAACATGCACAAATTTTTCTGCTGCAGCTTCTTGCTTGATGAAGTCATGCCTGCAACACAGCCTTTTCCCTTCAGCATCTGTCAGCTTGTGCAACACATGTGTAGGTTTCTTGCTGGCTGTGCACTCCATACTTTTCTCAACAACATCGCAAACTTTTTCTATCAAACTTAATAAGATGAAAATTCTTAGCTATTAAAACGGCCACGATGGTCGAAAGCCTTGACGACAATCGTCCTATGTTGTGTATCAGATCTCTGCCTCATCCAGAGAGACTCTGTGGTCACCATGTGAAGAGTTGTTTCTCGTTTCTCAGCGCCGTGAGCTAGCACATATCGTTAAGGCATACTTGGTGACTGCTTGGCTTGAATGCTCACCTTCATTACTTTACTATTATTATTTAGTGACTGCTTATCTACTTAGCTTGCCTGCTTACCAAGTAATCCTTACCGAAATGTGCGAGCTCAAGGAGTGAAGAATCGAGAAACATTTGCTCATGGCGGGGTTCGAACCTGCAGTCTCTAAGCATGAAGCAGAGGCCTGATACCCAACACAGGACGACTTAGACCACTCGGCCACCGAGGTCAGGTTAACAGCCAAGAATTTTCATCTTATTAACACGTTGACTCCGAAGTGGTAGCCTACGTATGTGTACCACTGAGGTTCGGTTCTGTAGTTTTTTACTAGTAAGGAATGGATTCCGATATACATACATTGTTTCTATTAAAGTCACTGAACCCATAACCTGCTGAGCTCATGATTCAAATGTTCTTTTATGTTCAAGGGATAATTACGATTATGAAGTTGGCTGCTTTTTTCATTATTATTCTGGGATATGGACCAATACAAGATGGTGAAACCTCGATATAAGAATTCTCAGGCGCGATTACTTAGCAAAACCATGGATAAGGCAGCTTATTTTTCTTAATAATGCTGATAAATTAGTCAGCAGGAGGAATTAGTCTCTTTGATAAAAAGGCGAAACTTTGCGTCACCTCAGAGATGTGAAGGCATGTTGTCTGTGTACTTTGATATGTCGCAGGATGGTACTCCCACGGAATGTTCCTGAGGTTTTTGCGCTATAACTTGCAGTAAACTTGTACGTACACTGAGAGATGAACTAGAAGGTTGAGGTTAGAACTCTAAGTTCCAGTCTGTGAGTATTCCAGGCCTCCTGCGCCACAAACAAACAATCTTTATTTCCAATCGAGTACACAGTACATAGACATTAGTACATTGGTTTTTCAAATTCTTAAGGTTAACATTCTAAGCATTGAGTGCTTAGTGGGTTGAGTGCACGGCGCGGCGTACGAGAAACAGCTCGTGTCCATGGCCGGGTTCGAACCCGCGGTCTTTCTACATGAAGCAGAGACCCGAGACAGAACACGGGCCGCAGACCACTCGACCACGGTGGCTGCCGCGCAGAAGAAATTTGGGTGCCGCGTGGGGGCTCGAACCAGGAGCCTTTGTAGCATTAACATAGGTTGTTAACTACTCAATTACAATGGAAGCTTATTTGTAGGTAAACTCAAACAACTAAATGATGAAATTTACAGAATATCTCTTTTGTTTTTTTTATCATGAAGTTGATATAAAGCTGCATAAAATTCAGATTCGTAACCTATAGAACATTTTTATTGCTTAAGCAAACATTAGAACACTCGAACAGTGAGGTATTACAGAAACCATTAGTGTAACAGCAACAGACCAGGTTATTTTCGAAGCTCCAAATAAAGAAGACAATGACGACATAGAAGAAGACCACGACACCAGATTACCGTGTTCATACTAGCATTCCTTGTTGTGTCAGATGATGCTCTGATTTCTCTCCGCAATATTCACATAGTGTGGAAAATTCCACACTTGAACACTTGTGCATTATTTTGATGGGATAATATTGTATTACCGAATACGCTACGAAAGATTCCTTTTAAATATTTGAGTTTACCTGTATCAAGGACCTAGAGCTGAATCAAGGCTTCTCAAAAACTTTACTTTCAAGGTTATCACTACGATGCCTAGATTTTCATATTGACTTCTATACAAGTTTCATTTCTCCCTTGAACATAATTTTACAAGTTCATCTCATTTTAAAGCATTTTAGGCCGCAAAAATATTTTTTTGCTGGATTATTTTATGGAATATCAACTTGCACTACTGACTACCTAGGTTTAAATCGAAATTATTTTATTGACGTCTGGTCTTGGAATGTAGTAAGTATGAACAGGAGCGAGAGAGCCTCATGGATGTGGTCCATGAGCAATGTGGAGAAAACAAGTGGAATGCAAGGTGTGTTGAAGAGGACTCTGGGTATGAGATATCTTGTAGGGCTAGATGAGGAGTGTAACATGACTGTTGTGGATGCAATGAAAGATTTCTTAGTGTATGCATGGAATAAACGACAGGGATGTTGAATAGGCATTTTTCTTCAATGTGATTACCTGCTAAGCATAACGGGCTGTCTGTGACAAGCTGGATATTCCAGTGATGCCCTAAATTGGATGGTCCATTTGCATGGAATGGCTCAGGGTGGCCCCATAGGAATTAGTTTGGATGACCCTGGTTCACAGGAGATAAACTCTGGGATGCCATCCTGTTGTATGTGCGTGTGTATTGGAGGGAATTGAAGGCCGTTACAAAGGCCCCAGCCAAACGCTGGCCCTCGATATAAGTTATGGAGCAATCATATGTCATTTACTCTAAACATGATTGTTACTGTTATGTGATGTCTCTTTGTTTTATAATTGTTAATGGTTGTGTAGATGAACAACGTCAGAACATGCTATAATATCATCAAGCTATAATATCATCACCTTAGAAGATCTTATATCTTTATTATCAATTATTTCATACTTCAAACATGTTTCAAATTTCAGAGATTGTCACATTGCATTTACATTCAGCCCTAATATCTTTAGGCATAGTATGTGTGTGCATTTTTTTAAATTTTAGATACTCTGTTTTATTTTGTATATAAGCTGTAAAAAATGATAGTCACACAGACTATGCTCCCACAATTAACAGTGCAGTTTAATGTACAACTGTGTCCACAGTAGGAAAATATAGAGCAATCCTAAAGTAGGGTTATAGTTAACACTTGAACAGATAATGAAGTAACTGTAACCCTATTTTTGGCCCACCTTGTATGTGTAAATCATATGATAATAATGAATGTAAGGATAGGTGCTATGGAGCAAGAGTAATAAATATTTTAAATAATTGCTCCTAACAATGTGATGAAGAAAAATTACTGTAAATTTAGCAAGAGATGTTCCAAACAATCAAAGATGACAAAGGACTAGTTTCTACTTTAAAAACATGTTGTGTTACTTCTCATGGAGAAAGAGGTTATGAATAATGAAAGATTAATATTTATCGATAAAAATATCTGAAAGGCTTAAAAGTGCAAAAGAGAGGCTACTTTTAACTTGACCCATTAATGCTGACTGTCCTCATTTGAGGACAGCTTATATAGACTAAATTAGCTTAATGCTGAAGTTATTTCTTCACTGAATGAAACATTGCATAAATTATCCCTTATATCTACATCTTTTGTATGCCTAACGTTAGAATGAAACATTTAGAATATAGGGCTAAAGTGAATGATTTCTAATGGACTTGACCTATTATACATAGTATGATGGGTGCTATTGGGTTAAAGAAATGAGTGTGACATAATCAAATAGATAAGTGTCACTAAATTACAAAGAAGCTATTTGGGGAACTAATTCTATCAGATGTGTACATTTTGAAGCATACTGAAACAAATAACAATATTGAGGCTATAGCTGAACACAAATCATATTCTAAAAATTAAAGTAATTTGTAAATGTTGAAACGGAAAATTAAAGTAATTCAACCAAGCACACAACATTTAATAAAAACAAATTGACCAATTAACTACTTTTGATACTCTGATTTGTAATAAACCTGTTGAATTTTAAACCAGTGCAATCAAATCTTAATGATTAATCATGTAAGAGGACCAATTTGCAAGAACAAAAGAATCCCTAAACAAACTCTATTGCCAAAGCTCTAAACAAAGTAAAAATATGTTTAAGTAAATATTTATGAGAAAAATGAAGATATTCTTTGAACTCCTTAGATAATAATCAAAAGTCAATGCATCATTGTTATCTTATAACTAACAATTGAAATGTTGTACTCTATTTGATTATCACTATTTATGCTGCAGAAATAATAAATATGGCAATTGTCTTGTCAGCTGTAAAATGGACTGCCCTCATAAGGAATACCATTCCTATTGCTGTGAGACACTTCTCCGAGCCACCATCTTACCCTTCACTGCTCACAGGTAATGCATGCTGCAATTTTCTCCATCTTATGTGTGATTGACTGGTTGCTTGTGGAGGGATCATAATAGACTCATAATGTTAATTTTTGCCTTTCAACTCAACTTTCTGTTCAGGGATAATAATAATATTATGAGATTTTTACATTCATCTTGGAACATAGTTTTTTATAGAAGAAGGGCCTATTATTTTGAACATCCAAAATGTCTCTGTATTCTAGTGCCCTGAGATCTAGCTGGTAGTATGTTTGATGTATCAAACTAAGTATAATGAAACTTGAATAGAGAATTTTATAAAATATTTAGATTATCATAACAAAGAAAATTGTAGAAAATACAGATTCCTGTGTATAACTATCTCATATTTAATCATTAATATCAAGCTGCATGAGGTTATTGTATTTAGTTAATATTTTTGGCTCACCTGTATCTAAAGTGGTTAAATAATTAATATCTAAACTGTAAATTTTTTGCTTGATTGACTTGTGTTTTACTTCAATTACATCACTGCTAATTATGTATGTTGCTCATTGTTTTGCATTTACTATTACATAATTTGTGATTTTTGGTTTTCTGTAATTGTTGAATATTCATGAATTTGTTTTTGCAGACATTGGCTTCACAGAACTAAGAAATAGACTGGATAAAGAAGACATCACCCTCATTGATGTGAGGTCACCCAATGAGCTTGAAGAAGCTGGTGCTGTTCCTGGAGCTATTAACATTCCTTGTGAGTGTCACTTTCATTTATTCTTCTTACTTTTTCTTGAAATAGATGATCATTTTTGTATCAGTTCTTGTGTATTTGATGGAAAATTATCTTATTTCAAGCAGCGACTTGATAGAAGCTTCTGAAATAGTTATTTTCTTACAATAATATTAAAATGTAGCTGTTTAGCAATGTTAGTTCTGTAATGCCTGACATTTGTATACAGAATCATGATATTGCAATATACAAAATTGAAGCTTATTTTTCTTGAATCAAAAATTTATTAGAATGTTAAAAGCTAAAAAAAATTTACTTTTCACAGTTGGAAATGTTTTGCCTTCAGTAGTATTTGTTGATTCTGTAAAAAATGCAGCTGATCTCAGAATATATGAGAAATAATGAAAACAAGTTTGCAAAAATCAACGAAAATCAGTAACTTTAATGTCTATTTAAAATCTGGAATCATTATGTAAATAAAATTCACTGTTGTGCTAAAACCTACATCCTGAGGTTAGAATTTTTTGATGCAAAATGTACCATTTATAAATTACTAATTCAATTCAATTTTCACTGACAACTGTATTCAAACCATTCCTTGCCTGAAGCCTTCATACTGAAGTGGTCATTTATGTCAGTGCCGATGCTGGGATTGACGATCCTGCTGCCCAAGGAAGACTTCGATGTACGCATGGGCGTGGTCAAGCCAGGCGCTGACGCCGCCATTGCCACCATGTGCAAGTCTGGAGTGCGGGCGCGCACTGCACAGCTCGCGCTCATTGGTGCTGGCTTCACCAATGTCCGGTCAGTCGCTGCTCTTGACTGCATTGGGTTTTCTGTGTTTAGTTTTTTATTTATGCTTCTGTTATTGTATTTTAAATTCAGAGTTTATCACAATTCTTCACATTACTGTAATTTTTTTTTTAGCAAATGGTCCTTCCATTGTTTTTGTTGTAAAAGTTTCCTAACATTGAATTATTTACATTAATTTTGTTACATTTCTTTCTTCATATATGTTTCTTCACATTCCTTTCTTTATATTAATATCTCCATATACCCTTCTTCTAATGAAGTTTTTAGTGTTATTCATATATATCTGCAATTTGTTTGTTTCACCCTATTTACCTTTTCTACAAACAGTTTTTTAACATAGTACTTCTGAGCTATATTTCCTGTTCCATAATTATTTAAAGCATTCATCATGTTCCTTTTGTACTAGGATTTTTTCTTTCAACATTTTCTGAACGTCATTGCCCACAATTAATTTCCTTGTAGTATTTATTATGAAAAGTTATGTAATTATTTTTTGTGCGTATTTTCAATATGGTACCCATTTCCCTGGGTTCTATATAATGTAGCAAAAACCAAGCAACCAACAATGTCTGGAGCAGCAGGTTGTGTCGTTCAGCTTGGAGGATAATCAATCGTACTCGCTCTTTTTTTCACCAGCAGCTAGACCAGTGTTTCTCAAAGTTTTTTCAATCACATTTACAGGCAATGGATACTTGGGACACTATTTTATTTTCCACCGCCCCCTAATGATTATATTACTATATATTATACAGTAATATACGCCCCCATTCAAGGCATACCCTCCTACCGCCCCCTTGCATTTCCTCAACGCCCCCAGGGGGGCAGTACGGAACCACTTTGAGAAACACTGAGCTAGACACTTCTGTTGTACAGGCAATGTCATGAGCTGCTCTTTGTTACACCGGCAGCTGGACACTTCTAATATAAGAGTATAGCAAAAATCAGAGCTCGTTGGTGTATCAGCACGTTGTATTCTACAGGAGATATCATAGCTCGTTGGTGTATCAGCACGTTATATTCTACAGGAGATATCATAGCTCGTTGGTGTATCAGCACGTTATATTTTACAGGAGATATCATAGCTCGTTGGTGTATCAGCACGTTATATTTTACAGGAGATACCATGGCTCGTTGGTCTATCAGCACGTTATATTTTACAGGAGATATCAGAGCTCCTTGGTGTATCAGTACGTTGTATTTTACAGAAGATATCATGGCTCGTTGGTGTATGAGCACATTATATTTTACAGGAGATATCATGGCTCGTTCGAAGATTGGAAGAAAAGAGGAGGTACAATTATCAAGCCTAATGAAGAAGACATCTCGTGATGTCAATGGAAAGCTCACTGCGCTGATGTCAGATATTCCTCAGCTCAGCTTTGCTTCATCAATGAGCGTCGCTTGAGGGTACCATGACTCTTACTTGCTACAGCTCTCGTTCTAGCTTGCGATATTCACCATATTTTTCTAGGGTTGCTAACGGTGCTACTTTATTGTAAAGTTTCTATACTTGTATACTGAATCAGGTTGCCTCGCTGATATTGTTATTGATGTAGGTAAGATTTATATTTTTTTAAATTTGGGGAGCACTTTGGAAATAGAACTATCAGCTGATCATTGCTCAATATCTCGCTTTTAATATAAAAACTGAAAATTGCATTAATCTGGGAACGCTCTATGAACATGAAAATAATTCAAAGGACCAAATGTTTTATTCATGCACTTTTTCATTCAGGTGTATTCTTTTTAAACGTAGTCTAAATTTACAGTACTTCTTGTTAACAATTCAGATTATGTTGACAAAAATGCAATAGGTCTTCCTTTGCAAAAGATGCGCCTTGGCCGCAAACTCGTCGAGATTTTGCAGCTCTGTAATTTTGCAAATGCCTATGCACTTCTCTCTCTAGACAAATTTGCGAAAAAACTTGATGCTTCCACTTAGCTTTCTTAAAATTGCGAATTAAACCTAGCAGCGCACGGGAAAAAATTTGTGTTCTAGTGTGCATCGCATCCAGACGCCGTGGAGAACAAAGGCTGGAGTGAGACCTTTGAACGAACCATGTCTCGGTAAATAGTAGCTCTTTGTGCCAAGATTCAGGGCGAAGTCTCGATGCAGAGGTTCAGGACGAAGTTTCGATGCAGAGGTTCAGGACGAAGTTTCGATGCAGAGGTTCAGGACGAAGTTTCGATGCNTTCGAACCCGCACGCAGTCTTTCTGCACAAGCAGAGACCCGATACAGAACACGGGCCGCATACCACTCGACTACGGTGGCTGCGTACACTCAACAGTCGTACACTCAACAGTCGGTCACGCTGGGAGTGAATACAAAACAAACAAAAATTCAATTACTTACATGATAGCGCTGATTCATCAGTATTCTGTTAAATATATTCGACGATTTACTTGAACTGGCCGTAGCTCCACCGACGAGTTTGAAAAAGACTTCTGCATATAAAGAAGATATTTGTTATTCAAATATTTTTATAATTATTACGATACGAAAGACTGAATTATTATAAAATTAGCATATATTAGTTTAAATGGAACAAAGTGTAGAGAATGTAGGCAAACGGAACAGCGGAAGAATCTTGGAGAAACGAACAATGGAATAGAAGTGATGGGTAAACGAAAACATTGTCAAAAAGTCGGTTACTCTGTTTGCCATTATTTTTTGATGCAGTGATAAAATGGAAGCACAAATCCAAGACAGAGTGCCGCAACAAGCTTTGTTTACATTATCACAAGTTCCGGAGATCACTCAAGTTCATTTACGTGGGCAGATACTATCTAACGTGCTCTGTAGTGACTGGAATAGGAAGGAAAATATAAGAAAAGAAACTGTTCGGACATTTGGAAGAAGGTCGTTTGGTACGACGAATACAAATTCAATTGATTTATGACTGATGGTCAATGTTATACTGGTTGTTCGAAAGGCACTAGAATGGATTCTCGGTACCATCGTCCATCAAAAGCACACAGGCGGATAGGTAATGATCTGAAGTGCTGTCCATCATGGTGGTGTCGGTCCCTTCATTCACGTCGATGCAATTATAGGTCAAAATGTAAAAATTTTTAATATGTTCTGACTTATACTTGCAGGAGCTCTCGGTCGGTGCGTGGATGGACGTTTCAGCAAGATAACCATCCTAAGCACACGTCCAAAATGGTGAAAAACTGAGTTAGAGCTGAAAAAATTAAAAGCATCGACTGACAGAGTCAGCCAAAATGAACACCTTTAGGATGAAAAGTCGGAAATAGGAAGCATTCCTTCAGGATCTTTATAAGGCATGGGCAAAAGTTTTTAGCTCCACTTAAGAAACTCTTGTTAATTATATCTTCCGAAAATGAGCAGCCGTGTTCAAAACGAATGGATATGCTACTTAATATCAAAAATTGTTGCATTTGGTGAAAAGACTATTTGTTTTTATAAAATTTTGAAAAAACTGAATCGTCACTACTCCTTTGATTAACAAATATTTAAATTTATCTCATTATTTAATGATTTATGCAATTGTATAGGTCCATGTTATATATTCTACAGCTTTACAATGGTTCAAATTACTAATCTAAATCTATAATAAAGAAGCTTCTACAAAAAGTTATAACCGAAAAAATCGTCTCACAACTTTAGCAAGCTACTGTTCGCACAGCATCCAATGCTTGGGCCACGGACGTACGACTTCTACGATGCATGCCTACTCGGCCCCTTCATGTGTTCGTTGCTCCATCATTACCAAACGAAGTAAATTTTCATACCTAAATACTTTTATATGTGGTTCACTCATTAAAACACTGATGCAACAAGAATGTACAGAATAGTTTTATTCATAATTTCTTATATTTACAATACGCAAAACGGAATAAAACTAGTCTACGGTTGTAAGCTGCGATAAGTTTTTGTTGTATCTACCCATTGTTAGTAAGGCAAAGGTAGAAACATTTACGCAGTGTATTAGCACCTGCCACAATTTGGCGAACACATACAAATTCACACAAGGTTTTCAAATTGTATCTTCAGCAGCTTGCTCAACTCCACACAAAGGCCGAAGAAATTCAGAAATTTCTTTTTGGCTGAATTCAAACCATATTTAAATCGCACCCCATGTTACGTACATTATGAAGCCTGAAAATTTTAGAGCTTATATTAAGGACAATATTTATTTAGGAAGCAACCAAAATAAATGCAGATGTGCTGGATTTAGCTTAATATCGTTCTAATCATAAGATCGCAAGTCTACTTCAATGTTGAACTAATTCCTCTTAAAAATTATAATTATCATAAGTAGTAGATAGATCTCGCCTAAATTAGCATTTATCAACTCGGCCGAGCAAATGTTCCATCCGTACCTGTCTATATTTCGTCCTGAACCTCTGCATCGAGACTTCGTCTTGAACCTCTGCATCGAAACTTCGTCCTGAACCTCTGCATCGAAACTTCGTCCTGAACCTCTGCATCGAAACTTCGTCCTGAACCTCTGCATCGAGACTTCGTCCTG
>VCRD01005194.1:0-14217 GCA_006783055.1 Trinorchestia longiramus
GAAGAGGGGAAGAGGGGAGAGGAGGGGAAGAGGGGAAGAGGGGAAGAGGGGATTGTTTTCCGGTTGAGACCCGAAGGATTGCCAGAGGGATTGGCATCAGTGCTTGGCCAAAAATGTGTACCAAGAATCTTTTGATTTTAATACGAAAACTTACTGTTTTTTTAGGTAATATTCACATTCCGGAGTTGTTCACGTTAACTTATTACTTAAATTTAGATGACGTTTTTACTTTCTGCTAACGAGAATTCAGATTTTCCAGTCGTGATGCAGTAGCGTTCAAGAGCAGCGCAGTTTTTAAGCAAGTCTAAAATTACAACCTGAAAGAAATGACAAAATGACTTTCCGAGAATTGATAACGGAGGTACATGAAATGTGTTAATTTACCTGTATTATATTTGTATTTACTCTTTTCATTTAGTTCACGAAGTCATTGACTTTGGTCTTCTAAAAAACTTGGCTGAGAACTAACTTTAACATTTATTAGTCCCTCGCGAGCATACGTGCGTTTCTCTTCAAGATGAACTCAATATAGCGATACTGACAAACAAATTAATGATATTAAAACTACACAACTGTTCCACCGTAAAAAACGCTTATTAAACTAGTTTTTTATAATGACTGAATTAAATATTAAGACCATATTTCTGCCCTCACAATCTAGGCAATATTTGTTGAGGTTGTACGTCTGTTTAATATCAGCACATTTAAGCTCTTACGAACAACTGCAACACAACAGCTCTAAACGGCACCCCTATACAGCTAGCACTTGCTACTACAGTATACACCTGAATGGAGCTTTGAAAGCAAGATTGTTCATAGGCATAGGATTGTCTAGGATTGTAAACTGGAATGAATGGCTTCTACCTTGAATCGAAAATGGTGAATACTAAAGAGCAAAATATAAACCGATGGAGAAGGTAACCCTTCTGAAACTTTATTTAGAATTTATTCTATGGGTGAGGGTGTATTTCAGTATCAGTATTAAAAAGCTTAAAATAATTTTAATTCGCTTATGGAGAACATAAAATTTTTTCAGCTACTCATACCTAAATTTGTGAACTACTTCCTATTGAAGTGGGTGAAAAATCTCTTTTGTTATTTAAATGATCAGAACAAAATAAACGTTTCTTAGAACCAGTGACACAGAGGAAAATAATAATGCATTACTAGAGCGAACATAGAACTGTTTTTAGCAAGGTGCAGTGTAAAAGTTCTACGTGGATAAATATATATAGTACAGTAATCCAACACTATTTTTTGCTTGTATTTTTACATCTGACATCTTTTTTTACGTGCAGCGTACAGCGTAAACTTTTTACTGTATAACTTTTGTGTCAATTTTGAGCAGTTTTGTCGCTGGTTAGGTCTTCATTTGGCATTTCGTTTCCATTGGAACAACAGTGAGCTCAAAGTAAACGTTTTCTCTCCACCTGGGACCAAAATTTTCCGAATTTTGTTGACAAAATCTTAGAATATTGTTTCATTGGAACAATGTATTGAATGCTTTGAAATTATAACGTATTTTCCTGACAGTAGCATGTCAAACTGACGCCCACATTAGTCACGGACTCCAGCATTCAGAAACATGGTAAAGAAAAATGAACCTAAAAGATTAGTGATAAAATTCTCTCGATAAGGGAAATTTCTAACAGATAAGTGCTAATAGGCTTTGATAGATGTGAGAGTATCTTACATATAATTAACTTCCTTTTATGGAAACAAGTAAATGTTACAGTGTTTTTTACCTTCGATAATAGTAAATGACACGTATTTTTCGACTTTGATATATGAGTAATTTTCACACCTAGAGATACTTATTTCTAGACTCTAATATACGTGTGAGTCTTGCTGCTGAAATAAATGCTTACATTTAGCCCCGTATATTTGGAAGAAATGCACGCATTTTTTTATCTTATTACTGTTTCTATGATAACACTCCAACACTAGCATCTTTCTTAGTGATAAAATTGCACAGCACATGAAAAATGACTCTAGGTGAGAGAATATGAAGACGCTCGGTATTTTTGGTACATCACACGAACGAGAAGCAGAAAGATAACCTTCATTCTGATAACTTTTCTGCGCCGAAATGCAGTGTTGCAAGTTCCACAACACTCACGCTCTGATGGATGAGGAAAAGTTGTCTGTTTCGGTAGGGCTTCTTTGCAAACAAGGTGTCATGCGCAGGTTCTCCTTGCAATCGAAAACACGCACAATATTCAGTTTTTTTAGTCCCATACTTTTTTGCGTGAGTATTTTGAATTTGTCGGGGTGAATAGTCGAGTTTACGAATTTGTAGCATTCATAAAAGTATTGAAATATCCGTATTCCTAGGAGACGATTTTGTGGCTTCCTGATGACCATTATTGTAATATTTACATTAGCAAATGTTGACTTTTAAATAATAATTTATTGCAAGGCAGCTTAAATGCGTAATTCACACAATTTAATGTGATAATTTGTGCCAATAGAAATTGGAAAAATTGCCAGTGAGTATATTTTGACCTGCAAAATTTGACACATGATGTTGTTATTCAATGTTTTGATTAATAATTATTTTTGATGCTGTTAACTGAAAAATTGCTGCCTCGCCCGGAGGTATCAGATATTGACGACATTTTGGAAAAAGTATTTTTTGACACACATGCAGTTTAAAAGTAATTGCTTGCTAAATTGTTTATTTTTTTGTCCCATGTCATCTTTAAAATTAATCATATGCTCGATTTTAAACTGGAAATATATAACATTTTTATTTTGGGTTTAACCCCTTTAGTCCCCTCGTCCAATATATTGGACATTTTTATCCTGTGTATTTTTATCCCGTGACTGAAGGGGTTGATGTAGTCAAACCGACGTTTACATAGTAGAACTTTTGTGCATGGGAGCATTAATTTAACAATAAATAGTTCAAGCATTTTAGACACGAGTAAAATGGAAGAATTAAAGCAAAAAATAAATTTAAAAGGTAAAATTATAAATTTGGAACCGGAAATACGCGCCACAACTTTAAATTTTATTCATAGCTTGATGTACTTTTCACCGCCCTCCCCCTCAAAATAATATTGAGTACATAACTAAAACCACTTGAATTTTTGCCTCTAGAGCTCCTTAGTTTCCCTCCTTTAAAAACTCACTGTATAAATACAACTAAAAATTAGTTTTTAAATGTCGAAAGAATGAAAACTGAACTTCGTTTTGTTGCAATTCCTAAATAAGTTTGTTCTTTGGTTTACATAAAATACTCGATAATTTTGCCTCAAGAAATTAAAGTCATTGGTTTCACTTTTTTTTACAAAGCCTGTCAGTCAATTAGAGTCTTTTGAACACCAACAATTTCCATGTCATTTAATCGGTGAATTTTTTTACCAGCATTATTGCTATCAAAATCAACTGAAGCGAAAATAGAGCAAAACAGTACCAAACCATGCGCGTCTTTTACTGACCTGTCATCCATAAATTGGTTTAATTAATTTTGTGTTAGTTTTCTATAAGCTTCATAAAGAAAATGGCCACTCAGCAACGCCGTCCTTTCCTCGGAGTCTGACCGTTCATTCGATTAATTGATAGCCAATTTTGAAAATTTAAAGTTGACATCGTCGCTTTAATAATTATCGGCTATTTAATACTGAAACTTTGATCTGCCACTAATTGACTTGTATGTCATGTATTTCTTTAAGAAAGCAGCTAATAAGGCTTTTTATTAGCCCTGTTGTATGTATCACGAGAAGCGTGCATTTAAATCTTCCACTCACTCAATAATTTTACAAAATACAGCAGTGTTATATGAAATGGCTACCATTGCAGTGGTATTGAAAGTTGGGTGAATGATGTTTTAAAACGTATTTGTATAAAAAATTGAGGTGCACGTGGAAAAATGTTGGTTTGGGACCACTTTGTAACCTAGAGAGCTCGATTTGTCGTAAATCTACGACAAATCGAGCTCTCTAGGTTACAAAGTGGTTTTATACAATAAACTTTAATTATAAGTTCATCAGCAGTACTCTATGTTTCATGTATATTTTCTAATATCTTTATCATTATTTTGAACAATCTATTGTTTATCTGAAATCATGGATTGCTCTAATTCACTGAATTTTAACGGTCAAGCGTCTGTTTCTCCTTGAACATTGACTTCATTAAAACAGAAAAACTTCTGATAATGAAATATTCGGTCAAAACTGCGTAGAGTTTTTAACTTGGATTTTCTAGTTCATTTATTGTTATGAATAATGTTTGTATCAAACGTGTGAGTAGATATACTTAATTCCAGAACCTACGCTTCACGTTTTCACCTTACTTTACTTTATTTGAAATTCTGGATCACAAAATTATTATCTGCCTTTCATACAACATTTGACGACACAATTGTGATATAATTATCGTCAACTACTTAGCATTTATGCTGACCATTATTTAATTACCAGCAGATTAACATACATGAATAACGTCAAAAAACCCGTCTTCTCATTTAACTCAAATGAGAGCATACATTTTTTAATTCCAATTCAATAAATATTCCAAAACATCCCCTATAATTCACAGGGAGATTTTAGAAAGGACCTTCATTTGAACGGCAGGGTCCAGTTGCTTTACCCCTCGCTGGTACTCGCACAATTTTCTCTTGTAAATGCTTTTACTTGTCGAGTCGGAAGCAGACAAGGAGCTTCTAACGAGAGACACGGGGGCAGAGGCAGCAACTGGTCAGCAGACGTCTCTCATGTACAGGATACACGTTTTAAACGACAGGTTGTGTTCGCAGTTTTTCGACTTCGTGCATGGAGCAAATGAGATGGATATTTACTTCTTATATTTTAAAAGGAACCTTAAAGTTTAATTGACATACATAAAAGTATTTTTTATTCAAAAGAGGACTTTAAAGTTTAATTACCATACGTAAAAGCATTTTCTATTTAAAAGAGGACCTTAAAGTTTAATTAACATAGATAGAAGTATTTTCTATTTAAAAGAGGACCTTAAATTTTAATTTACATACATAGAAGCATTTACAATTGTTGGGTAAAATTTGTAATTATATATGTGATATACTAAAATGAAATTGGAGTGAATTTTACTGCAAAAACTATTTTGTTTTGTGAGTTACGTAATATTTCTCTAAGACTTTCAAGGGAAAATTTAAGATGAAATGGTTTCAATTTTTCATTCGGGAAGAAAATAAAATCCGAAATGAAAAAGTAACTCTGTGTGTTATTTTTGATTGTTAACATTGGTAACGTTGGTTTTGATTGCAAAAAAATAGAAATGATGCAAACATCCTGGTTTTCTGGTTTTCATTAAAAATAGCTTGTCATTTACATTGATTTAAAAAAAATTAAGCTAATACCATATGATTCCCTATTAAATTCGGTCAAAGAATTTGAACTGAACTAACTTGACCAAAAATAAAGCTTTTACTGTTGCTAATATATCGAATTAACGTGTTAGCAATAAACTTTTATCTGGCTTTGAAAACTGTGAAACAATTCCGCAGTTAAATATCAGTGCAAATTCCGCAGTTAAATATCAGTGCAAATTTCGCAGTTAAATATCAGTTAATAATTCCGCAGTTAAATATCAGTGCAAATTTGGGCATTGCTTTTAATAAGACAAGTACAAGATTAAAATCATTTTCGGGTGAACTTGATCATAAGTTTATAATTTTGTTTTACCCATAGGGACACAGATGGTAAGGTTAGGAATGTCTTATTATTATTTGTGTAGAATTCGACGAAATAAACCAATTTAGCCTCGATAGTTCGAATGTTTTGTTTTCATGGGCCAATTTTACAGATCGTCTGCATTTACTTTGATTTCCACCATTTTGGTTTAAGTGTGGCAATAGTTATTTTTCGGACTTGTTGTCGGTTTTGGAATGTCTTCTAACTCTTAAAATCACGCATATATGATTTTTGTGCAGCTTAATATCTTTCCCATATATGACCCTTAATAACTTCATGCTTTTTTTATTTTTTCATGTATTGAGGTTTGGATTCATGCTTTTGACGATTTAGATTAGTAAAAATAAACCGTGATGAAAGACATGAAAAATACGGAAAATTAATTTTCAAAAATGTACTATTGACGGTCATGATACATTATTTTCCATATACATTAAAACGCCACACAATTGAATTACAATACTGAACATATGGTTAAAGATCCTAAACAATAATAATGCTGGTTCCACATTCGATTATTTGTCTACAATGAACTTCTTAAACTCTGTCCGAACTCACCGCCCACAATAACAGTAATGAAACTCAACTACTCCTACAGGGTGCGGCAAACTTCCTTTTTTCATAACTTTTTGTAAGTCAAAATAGGAAGTTATGTTGTCGCACCCTGCATGTGTAGCTCGGGTGTTACTTCATCAGAGGGGCAGGGGCAGACTGATGTAATTAAGTACTTCATTTGAATTGCTAATAGAGGCCGCAAAATTTGCTTTATTTTTATAAGAATAAGAACGTAAATGAGAGATGTTTTGAAGTTCAGTTCACTAGTGGTGATGCAAACGCTTCCGTATTTCCCTTAAAAATTATGCATCCCGCATTCGCATTCCTGTGACTCATGCGTGAGCTTCTGAGAATAAATAATTTATTAACGATATTGTATTGTTTATACATTAGTTATTTTTCGTCATTAGAAGTTCCATTGTTTTAAATTATATAGTTAAATATTTAAAAAAATGCCATAACAGACATTGGGGTTTATTATTGTTCTCAAAATAGTTTTGGTAATTTTTACTAATTTCTTTTACTATTATTTATGATATAAACTTTCGTAGTTGCATTAAGATAATCTGAATTATAATCTCCTACGTTTAAGTACACCGGTAGAAATCTTGCATTAGTTTGTTGGAATTATAGAATTTTTTTCGTCCGTGAAGCCTCATGTCCTTACCCAATTGAACTAATTTTTTAACTTAACCCAAAACCCAACCGAAATTGTGTTCTCAGTTTTAACCGAAATCGATTGTGCCACAGAATAGCTTACATTTTAAGGAAACACGAACTTTATCTTATTTTATCTACCCTAATACGCTCTATATTATATTAGACCACCAGTCAAAATGCAAATGTTCACGATGTGATCATTTGTAGCTTTTTATTCCAAATCATTTTACGTGACGGTTTCTACAAAAAAGTTTTGCTCACGCGTATTCACAGAAGTTGAAAAATATTTTTAAAGCTGTGTATGAATTTATCTGTATAAAAAATTGAAAAGAAATAAGTTCTTAGGTTAATTTTGAACAATTATTAGCAGGAAAGACTGCAATAAATTTGAGGCCTGCTATTCAGAAAAAAATTGAAACTTTGCTTAGAAATGATGAGAACTAAACAGTTAATTCCAATCCCCTGTAAGATATTATCTTTTCTGTTTTTAGCAAATAAATCAGTTGCTAAAGCTACAATGATCATTAAGTGTCATTTTTAAAAGCAATTCAGAACATAGTGAATAACACCATACCTTAGTCAATGAATTGAATGGCGTTATGACTGTGAAGTGTGCTTGTAAAACGTGTTACAAGCCATTGGAAGTATTCTACAACTAGTTTATAAATAGAACTTTATGTTAGTTAATGAATTTCTGGGAAAATTTGCACGATTCTCACGTCTTTGTTCGTGTGCATAGTAAATTGCTGTACTCATACAGCTCTCACTCGCTCTACATGCTCTATCAAGATATGACAGACTAATTGACAAAGACGTACGCTATTCCTCACATAAATACAAGTTAAATCAAGATTTCTTAGCTTTTAAATACGTTTTAGTAGTATTGTTGTTTAATTATCCTGCTGCTGGAAATTAGTCTTAAGATACTTCTTCTCCGACGGAGTCGGTGTTATGACCGAGTTAGCTGCATCATACCCCTGTGCAATAATGCATTATCCTGTAAACTTAGAAATAACTTCACAGCAACAGGATTTACACTATATCTCGTCCGGATATTCCGTGCATCTCAAAATGAACAAAGTAGAGGAAGTTCCTCTCGTAAGCAACTGACTTGAGCGGAGATTGCAATGAATTTAATTGGTAAGCCAAATTTCTGATGCGTTATAGAGTTCTTGAACTCAACAAATGCGGAATAATATTGACAAATGTTAATACATACGTGGCATAATTAATCAAGAAGCAGAAGCACTAGAAATTGATTTCTTAAGTTTACTGACACTATGGATGCATTTTTAAATCCATTGTCAAGACAGAGTAATTATTTAATGAACAGTCAGCCGAACACCGGACCCGGAGAAATTATTTGTCTGATTCTCTAATTTGAATAAATATTCCTCCGTATCATTCTAGTTTTTTAATAATATCAATTATCTCAATAGCTTCGTATACTCATTTCCCTACCGTCTATGCTGAAGAGAGTCCCTAGCTCTAAATTTAAATGCAGTAAAAACGGTCTGCACAAAGCAATTTTAAAACCTGTTTGGCCACACAGTGTGAATTGAAATAGTTACTAAAAAAAGGTTCACTGCGTTCATTGATTAGGGTATATTTAGTTCACAATCACACACAAATTTCCTTATTTCATATTCTTTATAAAATGTTAACAAAGGACTGGAGACGAACCTTTTTCATTTTTATCATTTTCACACGCCAATCAAATGATACTGATGACATTGGTTGAGTTCATAACGTTCTATAAAATTTGAAATTGCACCTAAAAATCCACGGTCTGATTAATTTTGTCTACAGAATAATATAATTAGTATTAATGCTGAGCCTGATGTCTTCTGAAGCGAAGTTGGGAATTTGCATTTCTATTCCATGTGAACAAAAATGCATATGTTGAACGTGTTAAGCGAATTATTGTCAGTACATCCTTTTCAACAAGCCGCCCAGGCTCTTGCAAATAAGAATGCGTTAAAAATATCTGAACTAAGCTTGATATTAGATGAAAGTGCCATTGATTGACTCTTTTATGGTTAAGTCGAGAATTTTCTAATTCAATTTCGCGCTACAGTAAGACGTTTGTAATTTCTCGTGCAAATGATGAGTTTAATATCATTTTCGATGTAGTAAAATTACAACAGAATATCAATGCTGAAAGTACGTTAAGTCCATTTTCCCTCGTAATTTTTATTTCGAAATGAGCTTCATGTGAGTGTACAGATAGGCCTCTTAATACTTTATTTTCAACCATACGGAGACACAGAAAACGTCAAAATAAATTATTGTGGGAGCAACTTCCGTTTGTTGTACCAACAAGTAGAAGCGAGTTTGACTTCCCACTGTATTACAGCTAAATTGTTTTCTGTGGCTTCAGGCATCAACTCCTGGGGAAGCCTGTAGCACAATTGAAAGGCTGTGAGAGCGTTCATAACTCCATTTCAGTTCTGCCAGAAATAATCAGCAGCAAGTTCGCTTTGTGAGAAAACCGACTGATTCAATCAACGTTGTAGGCACTCTCAAAAACTTTCCTGCAGTTGACAGCTGCAAATTATATTTACAGCAGTATTTAAAGGCACAGCAAGGAAATTCATGATAAAGAAGGAGTGCTATCCGGTGTTGGTAATCTTACCTTCTAAAATAATAATTCTAAAGTGTCCTTAAATGGAGGCAGAAAAATACAGACTTGTCTCAAAAAATTATAAAAAACAATTAACGTATCATTATGAATGGCACTAATTTGCTAGCTCATTCAGTTGTTAAAAGAAAAAGAAAATAAATGAAAGTTAATTTCTTTAGAGTAATTAGAGGTTACAATTTACTTCTATTCGAAATCATAGAAAATATCCTCGCTTAAAAATTCGGAGTATATGACCAACCGCTAATAATGATCAAATTGAGTTGTAGAAACGTGATCATATGTATCGAAGTTTACAGTATATTCTTTTATTTTAAGTTAATATTCTGGATGCACTCAACTAATAATGCCTTCACTTATCTGGAATGGCACGTTCTGTATTACAAGGAAAGATGATGTCTCTCATTGAGTTCAGGCTCACTGCGATCAAAGTGATGTAGTAGAATCTCTCATTTTTATCCCCGATTTTATTCCCTCATTACACACTTTCACAAGCCCGGCGGCATCGAAAAATTATCTTTATTTCGAAAACAATGAAGAATTTCTAGTCGAGTGAAGTCGGCGCTGCAGCTCATCAATTACGAGTGCGGCCACCAACTTGCAGCGATGTTTTTAAGAACTTCCAGCGGGCGCTCCGTGATGTGGAAGCCGAGGCTCCCTCTCATAGCTGGCCAATCCGCCTGCTCGAGATCTTCACGATCTCATACAGCTCTTAACTTTGCCTTCTTAAAGCTGTTTTAACTTTGCCTTCTTAAAGCTGTTTTAACTTTGCCTTTTTAAATACGTTTTAACTTTGCCTTCTTAAATAGCTTTTAACTTTGCCTTCTTAAATAGGTTTTAACTTTACTTTCTTAAATACGTTTTAACTTCGCCTTCTTAAATAGGTTTTAACTTTGCCTTCTTAAATAGCTTTTAACTTTGCCTTCTTAAATAGGTTTTAACTTTGTCTTCTTAAATAGCTTTTAACTTTGCCTTCTTAAATAGGTTTTAACATTGCAATCTTAACGTAGGTTTTAACTTTGCCTTCTTAAATAGGTTTTAACTTTGCCTTTTTAAATGGGTTTTAACATTGCAATATTAAATAGGTTTGAACTTTGCCTTCTTAAATAGGTTTTCAAGTAAACTGACCATTTTGAAATTGGGCTTTTCGCTAATTGATCGATCACATGAAGATGCGGCTCGTCTATATCCCGTGACTGTTCACATTGTGAACATGGTTAGCAGCATGAAGGTTCAGGAAAAGAAACAACCAACAACAACGCCTCTCAATACCTCTCTAGAAGGCTGTCGATATTCCTCTGGAAAAATTTCAGAGTCAATATGAATTTATTTCACTTCCTAAATATGCAATGCAGGTCAAGTGCCGCTGCAATGCTCAAGAGGGTTTTTAAAATTTTCCTTGTCCACGTAATTTCATTTGACAACACTGAATTCTGCGCTGCTCAGAAGAAGAAAACTGGGCTCATGTAACACTTCTTTTTTTGAAGAATTTGACTGTAGGGCAAGGGTAATCCAGTGATAACTTTCGTCTTATCTACCTATCAATGTATTAGGTTGTTACAAAAATAATGGCTGCTCGAAGGTCTGGAAGATTTCTGAAATCGGCCATTATTTTTGTAACAACCTAATATGTAAAATCACTAAGCTCATTCCCTCTGAACTACTCTATACATATCTCGTCATTTCCGATACTTATCCTTAATGGAAAAAATGCATGATACAACTTTATGATGGAAATAGCTTCCCAAAAATGTGTAATGTATAGTGTCATTATTTGGCTCATCAGTGAATTGATTGTGAGTTTATCTTTGTGCATGATACTAGAGCAATTATCACAGTATTTATTTGCTAGTTTTGGCAACATATTTTTTAAAGAGCGCAAAATTTACTTCACAAGTTATGTGCTCTTTCTACAACATTTTGTGTCATACACCTGATGCAATAAACGATGCATTAGATACAACATTCTTATACCGTACGTAGTTACTTCTATTCAATTTCATCATTAATGACACCCACAGATACAAAACAAAAGATGATACAAACAACATAGTGGTCGATCATGCTATATGAAAATTTTACCTTGCTGACAAAAGAAGAGAAAAACAAGACAATTAATCTAAATTCAAACAAATTTGAGCTCCATTTATCCGTTCTCATGAGTTTTGTTCCGAAAATTCAGGAAAAAGAATCATTGTTGTGTCTTACTAAGGTTTGCTGACGAGCACATATATAACTAGCCCTAGGAGGAACACAAATACGTCTATGTAGTTCATTGGCCTCATTCAAACATGCACCGTAGCATGTAGTGCGTTGTTCATTAACAAAGGAATAGATTAGACTTTGGTTAGTTAGTAGCTCGTCGGCGATTTCGTCAGAAAGCAATCAGATTACCTGGACATGATCTGTTCACCTAATGGAATTTGCTCTTCCCGAGCTGTCTCTCGAGATGAACCAAATTGGTCACTGGAACAATTATAAAAGCCGTTAATACTTGATAATTCTAATCGTAACAAAGCCCGTCGTTGACTTGTTAGGTGTTGTGAGACTGCATTTCGCGAGACTGAGGGAATAATAAGACGGTGAGCTACCCGTTAAAGAGGGAATAAAAGTATCGAAAATAATACTGCAGTTAAATTATAATAAAACGCATGTGTTGGACAATTTTAAACAAATATATGCGTTTCTTATCACGAAGTGGAAAATTTAAATAGATTGAACGGTAATTATGAGTAAATTTGCATAGAATTGTTGTTGATAAGTTTTGCTCGATAAAATTGTGTGACTTTCATTTGAATTCGTTTGAGTTGGTAGACTGTAATGTGAATACAAACACACATTATGACGTGGACTTCAGTATTTTTTTAGTTGCATGCCAAAAATTCCTACATAATTTATCTCTTCACATTTTCGTGAGTGTTGTACTAGGAGTGATGACATTTTTTTACAGTGTCTGGCATGAATTAAAAAGCTTATTTGGGTGCAGGATCTAGAGCCCAAAGTTATTTCAATCACCGCCCCCTTAGGACACTATTTGATTTTCCACCGCCCCCTAATGATTACATTGCTGCATATTATACAGTAATACGTATACACCCCCCATTCAAGGGGTTCTTTCCTACCGCCCCCTTGCATTTCCTCAACGCCCTCAGGGGGTCGGTACGGACAATTTTGAGAAACACTGAATTCTAGACAAAGAAAATGAGGGAATACGTTACTTTCTTATTTGTATTACAATTTTCAAGCATTTTCACGAAGCAAGCCCGAAATTGGGTCATTAGTTTATTCATAGACTAAAGAAAGAACGTAAGTGCAATAAACACCAAACACAAATAATTTATTCGTCTAGATCAGCAGGCCCCAGTGATTTTGCACTGAATCCCTGAGTTAAGAGCTGGCAACCCAACTTGCTAATGACGTCATCATATGTTACGCACGCAAATTTTTCAGTATTTTAGGGAAAGTTGATAAATATTTGGCTCCTCCTTGCAGAAAAGGTAGTTGTTTTTGACTGGGTAGAACCATCGCTGCTCCCTGAAAATGCTGCGTCAGTGCTAGAATTCAAAGAGCGAAAACACTTGAAACTCTCCAAGAAAATTAACGATGTTGCAATTCCATTGTTTCGACAGGATGTTTTTGCATCTTGAAGTTCTTTTATGTAGCATCACTAGCTGTATGACTTTCTTAAATGCGTTTCTTGCCCCGGGTAGAGAGAAATTAATGACCCTAAATCAAAGAAAAATGTGCTTTTCAGCATGAACGACATAAGTATTCACTTTAAAGAACTTGTATTGTAGATACCTAAAATACCTCAATTTATGTATTGTAGATTATAATGACGCGTAAAAATACAGTAGATGAGGTCTCTTTTTACTATAAGGCTACTGACGTGTTTCAATTATATCATACTTGTATTTATTGGGTCATTGACTAAACATTTGTTATCAAATTTTAATGCGATTAAAACGTGTAATTCAACTTTTTCCTCTGCGTTACTCGAAAACCAAGCCAAGATTTAAAATTTATAAACGAGTTGTTTCGTGTTGTAACATTAATGCACCTACATTTCACTGCTTAATTTTCTTTGGATCTAAATATAACGAATTATTTGATTGCAATAATAATGTCTTCAATATTATAGCTCAGGACAGTGGCAAATTATCACAGTTATTCATGGAGCTATATGTCCTGAGTTGCAATTGCTTTACACCCTTTCAGTATTAGTCTATTCTAAATAATCAATTACTGCAGAAACAAAGAAATATTCTCGACTGAAGTGTCGGAAAAACTTTGAAGAGTCTCAAGCAGAACCAAGACATTATTGAATGTTAAATGGAAGTCCAGTGCAAGATATGGTGTCCAAATTAGGGAACGGATCTGGGTGAAAATTTTAAAGTCGCCACTTAAATTTTATAATCGCCTGTGATTGAAAATATTTTCCAAAAAATTCATTACAGGCTTTCAGGGAAAATGTATTTTTTAATGGATTTTGTTCATTAAATTTAACTCAGGTTCTAAGTTCCACGAGAACTCAATGTGTTCAGTCTCAGCACCACGCAAGTTTCTAAACTAATCCTAACTTAATAATCTCATAATCTAAGATCCACACTCGACACCAATTGACTCTACTTGGCACCACTCAGCACCACTAGACCCCACTCGGCACCACTAGACCCCACTCGGCAC
>VCRD01005194.1:19760-30744 GCA_006783055.1 Trinorchestia longiramus
ATTATTCAAAATATTCACGGATTACTTAATCCATCTATTACTATTCTCAAAACAGTCATTTATTTAATTTAGACGGGTATCTAAATCTCACCACTAACCGGTCCACCACATCTGACAGGGAGGTGATGACTAATTATGATCCCACCCTGGTAATGACCGAGTCTCTCCTGATCACCAAATCAATGGTGATCATTGATTGATCACAGCTCAGGCTGTGGCTGTGAGATGAGCAATCGGACATGGAAGCATGGTCCCTCCGAAGCCTCTTGTATGGAGTCGCAGCCAGAGGATGTGTGTTGAGCCTCAGTGGCTGGACCAGTGACAAGCCTCCGGTGAAGTTGTCTTCATTGGATGAAATTCGTGGGCAGGCAGGCATGAAATAGACGCAAGTTGCTGGCTTCATCGGAACAGAAATGCAAGGAAGGAACAGAGGGAAAGTTTTTCGTTCTACGTACACGGAGAAGCTTTTATCGAAATATTTGTTAGTAGATTATGAATTTTTACAATGACACACAATGAAGCTAATATTTATTTGAAATTAACAAGACTCAACTCTGTCGTAAAATTCAATACCTATTTCTTGCTTTGTTCTAATCAAGGATTTGAATATTTACTGGATATTCTGAAGTAATCCAGAGAACAGATCAGTGGACAGTGACTGCTTAGCTAGCATCGTCTAAAGCACGTGAATTTAGAAGCAAGAAATTCTTCACTCTGCCTCTCCTTCATCGAATAGTTGAAGCTTACAAGTGTTTTAATTGGGGGATGTAGAATTTATTTGGACTTAGGTAAAATATTTGCTGCATCGTTTTCATTTCACAAGGACTAGATGGCTAACTGCTTGACTAACACAAGTACTCGCTTGACTAACTGATTAACTCCTTGACTAACACAAGTACTCGCTTGACTAGCTGACTAACTGTTTGACTAACACAAGTACTCGCTTCACTAGCTGATTAACTGCTTGTCTAACACAAGTATTCGCTTGACTAGCTGGCTAACTGCTTGACTAGCACAAGTACTCGCTTGACTAACTGATTATCTCCTTGACTAACACAAGTACTCGCTTGACTAGCTGGCTAACTGCTTGTCTAACACAAGTACTCGCTTGTCTAGTTGGCTAACTACTTGACTAACACAAGTATTCGCTTGACTAGCTGGCTAACTGCTTGACTACCACAAGTACTCGCTTGACTAACTGATTAACTCCTTGACTAACACAAGTACTCGCTTGACTAGCTGGCTAACTGCTTGACTAGCACAAGTACTCGCTTGACTAGCTGGCTAACTGCTTGACTAGCTGGCTAACTGCTTGACTAGCACAAGTACTCACTTGACTGGTTGGCTAACTGCTTGACTGACTGCTCCTGAGTATTCTCCTTCCTAACTAACTTTCGCCCTCAGGTAACTTTTTTGAAACTTGAAGCCTCTTCTAAACAAAATGTCTGTATTTTGATCCCAGATGTCCGTTAATACCTCGTTAGCGCTCTGAATAAAAGACAAGCTCTATTTACGGAAGCCTCATTTTGAAAATAACGATTCCTCCAGGACTGACTTTGAAGACACGTGTAAGTAGCCCTACCATTCCAGCTTTATATTTATGTTTGTTGCAAGAGAGATGCATGGTTTATTACGATGCAGTTAGTATCATTACATATAAAACCAGCGTCTTACCTCTGCTACCTACTGAAAGCCAAAGACTTATTAACACGTTGCCTCCGATTGCCTGATTGGTGTAAAACTTCACTTTGTACGCATAGTCACTAGAAGGATCTGAAAAATTACAGAACCTAACCTAAGTGGTACACATACGTACCACTTCGGAGTCAACATGTTAAAGGTGTTTGTTCACAGCCAAGAGGTGTTTGCTCACAGCCAAGAGGTGTTTGTTCACAGCCAAGAGGTGTTTGTTCACAGCCAAGAGGTGTTTGCTCACAGCCAAGAGGTGTTTGTTCACAGCCAAGAGGTGTTTGTTCACAGGTCCAATTATTATTTCCTGCATTGCAGAGTCGGACTTAGTCCTAGATTTCGCTAATGTCAGAGTTTGTCTACGTAATAATCTCTTGTGTACTGAATTCATTTGTGAACACTGATGCATTATTTATTATTTTTATTATTTTGTTATGTGTGAAAATTGCTACATTGCTAACTCATTTTATTATGTTGCGTAAATAATAAATGATTTTATTATTTAAAACTATAGAGTTTAATTGTATTGAACGTTGACACAGAACTAACTTTGAGCCGTAATGTGGCCTTCAAAACATTTCACTCTTGAGCAAGTAACGTTTTTTTATTCGATGTCTGAATGTCAGCTACTAGACTGTCAGTCCTTCGACTGTCAGCTACTCGACTGTCAGTCACTCGACTGTCAGTTACTTGACTGTCAGCTACTCGACTGTCAGCTACTCGACTGTCAGTTATTCGACTGTCAGTCATTCAACTGTGAGTTACTCGACTGTCAGCTACTTCTCTGTCAGTTTTTCGACTGTCAGTTACTCGACTGTCAGCTACTTCTCTGTCAGATATTCGACTGTCAGCTACTCGACTGTCAGTCCCTAGACTGTCAGCTACTCCTCTGTCAGAGACTCGACTTCAAGTTTTTCGATGGTCAGACAGTTACTAACTGTATAACTGCTAAGTTCTCGATTCCAGTGCGATCTCAAATTTTAAATAAAAAACACAGCAAACGTAATAAAACATTTTTAAAACCAAGGGTTTTTAACTACAGAAAATACCGAAGAAAACACCGAAGTCCAGCAATTTAAATTCTACAAGTCGCAATTGGGAAAATATTTACTGCTATCGGTATTTACTATTACCACTATTTATTATCACTACTATTTACTCTGAAATAACTTACCATGACCGTATACCAATTACCAGTTTACTGTTTATTTAAGGTGTGAGACAATGTTGGGTAACCGAATAATTATGGAAGTAATTATCAGACACAAGAATGGGCGAGAAGGTTCGTTTCTATAGCCTCATTCTATTCTATTTTATTCTATCTGTTCAAATTAAATATTCGTTATTAGTGTTTGTCAGAGCAACAGCGTGTGTGTTATGTTGTGTGATGTTCATTTCTTGGATGACCCTCACAAGGTCTTGGTTCAATGACCTCTAATACTCCACGTGAGGTTAGAAACTTTCAGCTTGATGAAATTTTTAAAACCAAGTTAGCAAATTTTTTTGAGAATTAATACGAAACCAAGCAATTCTTTCCTATCTGTTTTCTGTAGATGATTTTTCTGTGCTTGTAATTGTGTACTTATGGGATCTGGTGTTGTTGCATGTTGGGAAATCATTATTCATTGCTATGTAATGAAAGAGCAAACTTGTAATGAAGTTCTGTTAAAAGTTTATCAAAATTTGAAAGTAATCGAACGATATTAAAGCTTCAGGTCTGTGTTTAGCGTTTGTGTTTGGACTTGTTATTGTTACTGGATGTTGGATCTGACTGTGTAAGAACTCAAAAACGGTGTTCAATAATTGACCAATTATGAAAATCTGAACGGTTTGTTGGTTGAAGCTTTCGGATTGAGAATTTCAGACGAAAGAGCCATTCACTTCAACTAAATAATTTAATTTCTCTTACTTAATTTAAGCTACATTATTGTTTCATCATAACATTGGGCTAACATCATGCAATAATTTGGAAATATTTTAGCCCTGCTGCGTTCAGTATTCGTATTTAACGAAGAAGTTATTGAACAAATACAAAATGATTTGTTAACAATACTTTTACTGCAGAGCGTCAGCTATAGTTGAATATGAATAAGTTAATTGAAAAATAATTACATACATTCTTAAGTAAAATACGAGAAAGAAAGCATTCGATTCGAGCATTCATGCAATTTATGAACACGATCAGGATCAAATAAATCAGTTTTGTTAGTGGTTTGATCAGTGGGGATGAAAACACCTGCAAACTTTGACATAAACGCCTTTGATGATTCTGGAAGCGTCTATATTTGTACAATGCAAGATTTTGTTTAGATAAAACAAAGTGGTCGTATGTCTAGCATCACTTTGAATTTTGCATTAAACAAAGCTAATGACCTGTCCAGCACAACGCTCATATTGGGTTTTACATTACAAAATTACCTACACTGGAAGTGTGTGCAAGCGGCTGTTACGTGAGCCTACTGTGAACTTCACAGGGTGTTCAATAATCAATGCTCAAACATTTAGAGCCCATGCATATGAAATAACTAAATGTATAATACACATGCCATCTCGACTGGGTTGTGTTGTGACGGAGCTCCGACCTGAAGGAAGGAACATGGAATGGTAGCTGTTTTCTTACCTTTCTTCAATTGATACTTGAATTTTTGTATTTGGTTTACGTTTATGAAAAAAACTATGAAAGCTGAACCCAAAATTTATACAAATCAAGTATAAAGTTCCATCTCCGAATCTTTATATATAATAGACAGTGTGTCTCTCTCTCTCTCTCTCTCTCTCTCTCTCTCTCTCTCTCTCTCTCTCTCTCTCTTTCTCTCTCTGTGTCCGTCCTATTACTTCCTATCTCTTACTGAAGAAAAATTATTGAACTGAAATCAGAACGGGTATGCATGTATTACAAGCATTATATTGTGGATACCAAAGGCGCCGGATCACTATAAAATACTAAATTTTTTGTTATTAGCTTTCTTCTTTTACACTGCCATGTTATTGGTAAATACGGTACAGAAAGGAAGTTCTGTATATATTCATGACAAATATTCAGATTATGATAGTATCACGGGTAAAACTAAAATAAGTATTTTGTTTCATAGATCTTTAATTTTATCAATTTTAACCCAAGTAATTTCAACGGGTACTATCAGGGCCATGTTTTCGGTAGATAAGATACAGAATGGAAGTTCCGTATACATTAATGAAAAGCATTCATTTAAAACACAATAATTGGTAGTAAATCTCTAATACATTCATTTTTAGAGTAATTTTAAATTAGTATAATCTAAATCGTTGAATTTCCACGGGAGCTGTCTAATCATATAATAAATCACCGATCTTTTTGGCAGAACTTGGGTAGTGTAGCCAGTATACGATGGTATTATTACGTAAAAGTGCTGAATCTTACAATTATAGTGGTTTCTCGGTATCCTAGCTACCCCTTTATTTATCTTTCTTCCAGGGCAGTGAAAAGTTCGAGTTGAGTTACAAGTTTTTAAAAATTGCCTCACACCTGCGTAGAACATTTTAACAAAAGTAACGTTGATTTCGCTGCTTATTCTGTCGAAGAAAAAGATCTGTTGTTCAACTTATTGCTTTAACTCATACAAATAAGATGAATATTTAGGTATGCCTAAATATTTGAAGTATTTCTATGATTATAACTTCGTCATTTTCGTTCTTCGTCTCCTAAATCACTGCATAGAAAGAGAATGAGAATGCAAAAGTAAAATTTATAAAATACAATTCCTTACTATATCGTGATAAAAAATGACGAAATAAAACCTTATGTTTCTATTTTAGTATCACTAGGACACAGGAAACATAACTCTGGGAAATTGTGCATACTAGAGACAAAAATTCCTTCAACAACTTAGTACAGAGTTAAAATTGCAACAGAAAATCTCAATTTGCAATAACAGAGCAAAATATAGTAATTCAGATAACATTATCGCTAAAGATCTGTCAGTGAAAGAGTCATTGCAAAAAAAAATAAATTGCTTTCATTAGTACCTTTACAACTATTCAACTATTTTTTTGTTACACCAAGTATCAATAACGCCATTTTTATTCTAAAATTAAACTTCCATGTTAAGACAAATTTTCTGTGGATCAGAACGTTGCAAACATGTTATAGAAAGCCAAAATTTCCCAGTTCTATTTATCAGGACCCAATCAACTGACGCTAGATTCCTTAGACTTCGCAAAACTTCAATTTCTTTACTCCGCCATTCGAAAAACTAGGCTTAAAAATGTAATATTAATGCGGCCAGAGTCCCAATTCACCAGTATTCCTCATTTGAAGCTCCTATAAGAGATCTCAATTATAAAGTTTGTCAAGTTTTCTGTCTTTGAACGAGCTTTATTTTTCGCAAGTCTAGTTAGATTTCTCTTAAAGGTGACGAAAATGGGAACTGCGTGGAATCTGGATGGCTTAGTTAGAGAATTCGGCGCTCCAGCTTTAAAGCAGTTTTACGTCTTTTGATTTCCGATTGGAAATTTGCTTTTTTCTTGCAAAAAAATCAATGAATGATGCTAAGCAGAAGTTTTGTCATTGCATGTGCAATCCTGAGTAAATGCCAGCTCAAAATATAGTGCACAAAAATATTCTTTGACACTATACATATAGCGTGGTTCAAATTTTCTACCCATAACAAGCATTCATCAAACTATTGTAGAACCAGAAAAGTTTGAAACAAAGTTTAAGAAAATAAATTGATGTTTTAATTTGTATGGAACTGTCCTCGGGATCCCGTTGACCTTGACAAAACTTATTTGCGTTTTTGTCTAAGCTGCTTCGTGCAGTTTCTTTTATTCGTAATTCCAATTACTCGAAAATAAGAGTTCGGTGATTTTTTGGTGTGATGATTTTTCAGAAGCCGAAAAAGGCACTTAAAAATGAACAAATGCAACTTACTGAAGCAACTAAACAGGGAATTTCCTCTGAGAGAGAAAGGTTCTTACAGTAAGCGCATTAGCTGCATAAAGCTGTCTACGAAACGGTCAGGAAGCTCCTTAATTGCGGCTTTCAAGCCACTGTCCAGGATTAATAAACTTTTTCTCACGAGGGACAAAATTCTGTGGAGAATTTAAAAAAACTTCAACACTCACATTAACTTCATCATATTAAAATGATAATCACTACTGAACTCAACATCGTTTCTTTCATGAAAACAAACAGTCCCTCGGCAGCAATATTTTGCGGAGGTTTTTGGAGGTAGTGACATAACTGTACAACAAAGAGCATTGGCTCAATTGTATTCCTCTCCATCGCTTTACTCTTTGAGCTTCATAGCCAGTAACTCAAAGTAACTACAACGCTTGCTTGAAATCAAGGTTGCGTGCCAGTAAATCTGGTGTAAAGTTTTCACATTTACATGGCGACTTCGCATCCTTGCTTCCCAACTCTTGCGTGTTTATAACTTTATGTGAGCAGCTTTTCATATTTTTAGGTCAGATTGAAGACACATCAAGAAAATGATTTTATTCGTGTAGATGCAGAAACATCCACCATGTCCTTCCTTTTAAGAAATTATGCGGGGCCCATATTATCTTCTGCTAAATATTGCTGTGCTATTAGTTTCAAACTCTATTAATTTTGTGGAATTTTTCTTCGCACTTAAAGAAGTGCGAGGAAGGATACCGAGAAACTGTCCCTGCGTATTTAACCTTGTACCGACTAAGTAGACCCTGAAATCCTCTTTGCAAAAGCGGGCTGAAACAAAACCTCGTGTTTATCAAGCCAGCACTGCACTCAACAGTTCTAGAACTCTCAAAACATGTTACGGTTCTGTTTGTTTTGACGCTGCCGGTTGTACGATTGCCCAATGAACAGCGTGTGGTTCTGTTGTATTCCTCTTTTCGGGAAAGCATGTGGTCGGTAAAGGGTTAATATTTGCTCAGTATGAGGCATGTTGTACGAGGTTATGACTTTATTGCCCGTCGGCTGAGACACAGAGGCTCATGTGGAGGCTTGTCAGCCAGCTCGATATTCTCTGCTGGCAATGGAGATAAATGGACCCTGCTGAGGCATCTGCAGACCTCTGCCGTGGATCACAGTGCTGGTAAATGATAAGCAAAGATTTCTTTTCACGTTAGTGTTACTGAAGCATTTGCAGGCCCCGTCAGTGCATCACAGTGCGGGTAAATGAAAACAGATGTATTTTTTCAAGACTGCACGTTAGTATAAATTTTTTTTGTGGCTACGGAACATTCTGTGATGTGATTTTTGAATGATGTGGAGAGTCCGGTATTTAGAGACCGATGTTCTGTTTCTGAATTAAGAGAAAACCTACAACTGTCGACGCAGAACACAAATTCAAGCTGAACAACAGAGAACTCTGACTTCATTTCTCCTCGAAAATCATTTCTAAGGCAAACTCGGCTGACTACATGATGCAATTTTATTTATTAATAAATTTCTAGTCGTGACGGCTCTCTGCATAATAGTTCCAATGTTATTTAGTTGGAAATGTTATTTAGTTGTTTGGCCGATTTTATGGAATGTAACAGAGTTGTGTCAAATAATTTTCACACGGAAACTCAAAAATAAAATAACTGAAACATACAGGTTGCTGATTCAATAACAAAACTCTCAAATAATTCACAAGATACTCGTTCGTAATAACTGAAGGGCAAATGAGATTTCAATACTGCGAATTGTTTCTTGTGATGTCAAATTCCAAATTGAATCTAGCACACTGAATTGAAATACTCATCAGTTACCATCGATGCAAACGTTTTTTGAACGCTGGAATGGAGATTTAATGCTAGGTTATCGAGCGAGGATGCAGTATTTCGTAAATTTTATGATGTAAAAACATTGTTTAAATATTGAACTTTAAAATGCTTAAAAAGGGATGGGAGTCAATGTTTCTACATAGAGAGCCAGATTCATTGGGACTCATCATCACAGGTAACAGTTAACCTTGCACGGTTATTATTCAGCTTTAAAAAATACGACTGTAATTTTTACTCTGTTTAAATCTACGTTATGAGTTAACAAAGTATTTAGGGCATATTTTGAGGTTAGCTTGTTTTATTCGTGTCAGAGAAAACCAGAATTCATTTGCTGCTAATAATTTCCTAAATAAATTTTTCGTTTTTCAAGTAGTTCTCCATTTTTTTCCTAGAATCTTCTTGAGATAATTGAATTACAGAATATTACAATTGGAAATTCTATCTTCAAAGGAAGAGAAAAGTTTGAGTCTGCTAAACGAAACGAATTCCTATGCTGAAGTTGCACGTTCTAGCAAAACTATTTTCAAAGTTATTATTGATTTGCATAATGTTTGATTGGAAAAAGTATCTTGCTGGAATAATTGTTTTTGTGTGTTGTAAATTTTAAAACCTTGAGCAAGGCTCCAAAAATTATTTCCCATCTAATGTTCCAAAGCCTCTGAAAGACAATAATTTCGAAAAATACTCTTTTAGAATTCAAAGTACATCTGAACAGCATACAATCTTCTCTTACGTGTATTTTGAGTTAAGCGCTTCTCACACTGACAAAACTAACAGTGAAATTCTGCACTTTACAGTACATAGTTTTACCGTTCATCTGAACCATTTTTCTCTTGAATTCTTGTTAGATCTTGTGATCAAATACATGAAAAATGTCTATTCATAAAAATACAAAAATTATTGATGGTTAGTTTTCTTGGGGTGAACTTCTAATGTGATTGATTGATACGTTTTAAACCCATTACCCGCCAGCGTCCTATTATTGGGACGGCTAAAAAATTAATGTATTTCACTAATATTTATCAGTAGACGTTATTTATTAGTATAGTATTGTTGACATACACCTATTCTTCCAATCAAAATCACAAGTTTCCTATTTTTTGTCATATATGTGGAATTATTGATTTTAATATTGACCAGTTTTTCAACCATTTCAGACATAATCCGGCGCCTATTGGGTTAATTAAAGTTTTTTTGTCCATATTCCACTCTGAATTTGAGTGGAACCCTCCAGCCTACCCTGTTCACAATGAGCCTTGACTCAGAGCGTCCATTTCACATTAATTAAAGATATTTTTAAGCTACGCATTCTGCATTTATTTTCGAAAAATGTCATTTGAAGAACATACAATTAAAAATAAGCTTAATATCTCTTGACGGTTCAGTAAATGCCAAGTCCTTGAAGTTCTGTGAGGAATTATAATTTTTGAGAAAAATACACGCGTGTTTGAATATTTCATGTGAAAAACAGCTAATCTGATTTGTGATTAGGTCTCATAAATTGAGCGCCAAGTTAATTCTTTTTGACAGGTTGCTTGGGTTGCGGCAGAAACACGGAAAAATGTTTAAATTAACCATAAAACATTTCGCGTTTGAAGCTCATGATTGTAATTGAACAAAATGAGCTGCTTTTTCTCATCAATAAAAGTTACATCGTTGAATACGGACCATTTAACTTATAGCATAATTTTTGTGAATGTTGTTCGCATTTAATACGTTGCTAAATTATGTAATTTTGCTGCAGTATGTTTATAACCAGTAAATACGTTCATGAGCTCAATTGTTTGAATTAAGCAAATCTTACTGATTTTTCTTAATTACTTTCAAGCAAAATAAATTCATAAACAAATTATATCGGAGCTAATGACATTTCTTCTTTGATAATGCTTAATTAGAGCTATATTCTTGTGCTGAACAGTTCTAGCACTCAGCTCTTTGTTTTCCCTGACCATTTTCAGTTTATTAAATCATTGCAGACATTTTTTAATCTGGAAATACTTCGTTTTTACAGTGTATCCTCAGACAAAATTATTAAGCCTGATGTCACAACACGCTTGAAAAAAGTTGCATGATATGCAGCGAGCTACATAGGGTAAAATGATCATCTACATACTATCTATGGGTGTGGATGAAACAAAAAGCCAAAACTCTGGACGTTTTAAGCGGGAGGATAAAATTTTAAATAATACTGTAAGGAAGAATGAATGTAAAGTCAATATTTAAACCGTTACCTGTGTGATGTATGAATTATTTGCAGAAAGTTTCGAGCGCTGTGGGGACATCAAATAGGGAACTGTTGGCTGTGTTCTCACTTGAGAACACTTGAGTCTGGAGGCTGGTCATCCTAATGAGGCTCCTCTACAGCAGCTGTTGCTGGACACCGTGTGCTCATAGTGTACAGACTAGTGTACAGACTAGTGTACAGACTAGTGTACAGACTACTGTACAGACTAGTGTACAGACTAGTGTACAGACTAGTGTACAGACTAGTGTACAGACTAGTGTACAGACTAGTGTACAGACTAGTGTACAGACTAGTGTACAGACTAGTGTACAGACTAGT
>VCRD01005195.1:0-23920 GCA_006783055.1 Trinorchestia longiramus
GTTGCAGTGTGCACAACTTGGTTGCAGTGTGCACAACTTGGTTACACTTTGGTCAGTTTTGTGTAGTTTAATCAATCACGACACATTTCTTCACTATCACTACATTTCAATCTCCTTTACTATCACAAACAATGAAATTTTCTCATTTTTATCTCTAAGATTTATATTAAGATTATTTAGTAGACCAATGAATACGATACGCTATTTTTTCAAGTTTGAGGACTAAATTTGACAGACTTCTACACTGCATGACCACGAATAGTTTATGGATTTTCTATTCAACAGAACACTGGCACTATTTCCAACCTGTCAAGCTTTAAAATGACATTTTCCAGTATATTCACAACGCAGAATTCTTTCTGTCACTCACCGTATACATAACAAAAAAAGTCCACAAAATGACATTTTCCAATACATTCACAACGCAGAATTCTTTCTGTCACTCACCGTATACATAACAAAAAAAGTCCACAAAATGACATTTTCCAATATATTCACAACGCAGAATTCTTTCTGTCACTCACCGTATACATAACAAAAAAAAGTCCACAAAATAACCACTGTTTGTTTAAAACAGGATGCGGCAACATAGCTTCTTTTTTTCAAAACAAAGCGCTTTGAAAAAAAGAAGTTATGTTGCTGCGCCCTTTAACTATTCGTAAGCACAAGTAATACACCCTCAGGTCCAAAATTGTTGGTGCATATCAATTTTAAGTGGTCCGAAAATAGTAGTACAAACCAATACGAAAGGTTTGATTTTAATAAAATGAATGTCAACTTAATCATATACTTCACACATTACTGGAATACGTTGCATTGACAATATACAAACAAAAAATAACAAAAATGAAACCCCAAAGTTTAGGACTGTTTTCGGCTTGTGCCCCAACAATTTCGGACGGGAGGGAGTAAAACCTTTGATCTAATCATTTTTCTCTGTTTGGGAACTGAAAAATAGATACAATTATATATTTAATAGAGACACCATTCTGTGTTCACTGAAAAACATGTTCAATTCAAAAGTGCACATATTTATTAGCTCATATTGGTCAGTGAAGCAGAACAAAAACTTGTTACCTGTAGTAGTGACCATTTGCCAAACATTATCGTAATCTTCCTTAAATTTTGCACGGCCTTGCAAGACAGCATGGTCCCCTCAACAAGTGTGCAAAACTGATACTCTTGAGCCAAAAGTCAATTGCATGCCCTTATTCCAGTGAACAAGTATAAATTGCAGAGCTAAGGTAACGAAGAAGTTAACACGTTGACTCCGAAGTGGTACGTATGTGGGCCACTTAGGTTAGGTTCTGTAAATTTTACAGTGCCTTCTAGTAATAATATGTACAAAGTGAAGATTTACACCGGCCAGGCAATCGGAGGCAACGTGTTAAACCCACTTCAGACTAACACGTCACGCACCCGAGCTACACGAAGTCTTGGAAGTAGTCTCACTGACCTTACTTTAGCTGCATCTTAATGGCCTCAAAATAAGTCTCTCCCTAGTAAGTCTCTTGCTGTGTAAGATAAGCGTCATATTACTAGGTTTCTTTGCTAAGTGCATGAAACAATAGCTTCGAAGTCATTTGATAACATACTAAATGAAATTAGACTTTATAAATGCATATGAGCTCAAACAATAAAGTTACTTGTTAAGGTTGCGAGCGCTGATCTCGGATAGCATTGGAAATGCTTGAAGAAAAGATTGAATTCTATCATTCTAAAAATGCTCCTGAGATCAGAACTGTGATCAGCTCTGAAAGGAAATACTTTAATTCACTATAAACGAAAAGAAGTAAACTTATTGCTCCAAGTTTTGAAGAAAAACCTTAAGTGCAGATACATACATCTATTTGAAATAATTGCAGTTTATGAAACATTAGCCTCTAAGCTGTAATGTATACTTTTAAACAGAAGTAATATCGCAGCAATCAAGGTCCCTAACGTAAAAATGTGTCGACTTTGTACTGGAGTTTAAAATTACAGGATTGATGCAAGACCACAAGTTGACTGCCACTTGCATGCTATTTATATAGCGTTCATTATTTGTGCTCCATTATGATAGGATTAGGTCAGTTGCTGAACCCAAGCTCGCGAGTCGCAGCCGCAATTCGACCGAAAAACAACTACAAATCTGCAGCTTTTTCCTGAATAACATCCGATGTGTATGTGTTACTGGCCGAGTACATAGACAAGCCATCAATTACTCATGTACGCGAGACAATGAACATGGACCAGTTCAAATCTTTCCCTAATTGAATGCCGCAACTAAAAATTTCGCTCGCAATTTTTAGTCGAATAAAATTTTTAGATATTATTAACTTACGTGGACAGTATTTAGAACAATTATATTAATTCTTGCTCCTTAACCAAAGGTTTACCTATATAAATTGGAAATCTAATCCGATGCATTAATAGGGAGATTTGATCGGTTAGATTTCAGGAGTTGTGCAGTATTTCGGCATTCCCTTTGTGATGCAAGTATTTACCAACGCAAAGAATATGGCTGCTATCATTTAGCGAAAAATGACTGCAAATTCAAAACCAGTATTGCTGTTGTGAAGGAGTTTAACAACCGTATTCACTCGAACTCGAAAAATGCTTTAACAACAGCAGGGAGAACACGAAACCTCAACGACACGAAACATTGAAGAACCAAGCAGACAAATATACAGGGTGCGACGTTACTTCCGTTTTTCAAGGCGCTTTATTTTGAAAAAAGGAAGTTATGTTGCCGCACCCTGTGAAAGATCGAAGTCACTCATGATCGCTCCATACAAAACGCTGACTTCTCCAAAGAGGAAGATAAAAAGGCACACCTGAATATAAAAACAAATTTATCAGAACCTCCTGCATCAAGTGTTACTAACATGACAGTAAGTAACTTAGGATAAGACTCATGAGTGTTAAAACTCCCCAAGGTACGCTGACGAAGACAGACACTATCAGCATTCCCTGCCCCCTACCTCCAAACAAAGTGAAGTTCAGAAATCCGACTTGACCCTTGAAGAGCTCAAAGTTTCCAAGTAAAGCAGAAAGAGAACCTGCTCCTCCAGCAAACAATCGAAAAATCGTTCAAAACGAAAATAAAAACCAAATAAAAGCAATGTAATATCGTATTTTTTTGACAATGTTTAAGAAATTCATGTTAAATTTCCTCTATTTCATTTATCTTTTACTGTCAATCACAAAGCGTTGCAGAAGTAAATTAAGTTTCTAACAACAGGGCAGATGCTATGTAGCGAATACTCGCTACCAAACTCCCTGGCTTGAAAACGTTAATAAATGCGATAGAGCTTCAATCTGATTGAGGCACCAGAACTTATCAAAGGACACACATATTAACGTTCATTAGAAAATGTTTTTTGGCTTTTGATTGTTACATTCAAAGTGTTACTAATTAGCAAAGCAAAGAACTGATTTTATGTACATATGTTACTCGCCTGACTACAGGCACTCCCGTGTGTGCGACAAGAATGGACATTGTACTCAGCATCCTTAATTTTATTAGTGCTCTCTACAAAATGGAATAGTTACAAATCAGTAGTTATAATTTTAGATGGCGTGGGACTTGGGTAGCAGCCAAAGAAAGGACTAAATGGCTCGTTCTTGTTATTATTTTCTATTCCATGTTTACGCTTAAAAGGTAAAGAACAACTGGCAGTTGACAACGGTGACATGTTTTCAAAATACAAAAGTATGGCTCTCACCTACATTAACTTTTCATTCCAGAATACAGGGAAGCTCAATTGTTTATTTCCCTCAATTCTGCGGCGTGTTTGCAGGTTCATTAGTAGAATAGAATAAGGCAATAGGAACGAGCCGTTTGGCCCATTCTTGGGTTGATACCCAAGTCCCATGCCATCAATACCCAAGTCCCATACTACGATGATGCTTGTATGCAAACTTCATAATTCACTCCACCAATCAAATATTTGTACTGATCATTTGATATACGTTTCTAATATAAATACTCTTATTAAAATAAATTCGAGAATGCAATAAGTCACAAAATTAATATATTTACCATTTCATATCACAAAAAGCATGGCTTTACGAGTAAATCTAGAAAAAGGATTGAAATATTGGAGATGGTATTCTCTCATCCACCCCAGACGCTAGAATAAATTCTAAAATAAGGATAGGTTTGCGCTGCTTCTAGTTTTATTTGTTTGGTACACAGGGGAGTTGTTGCAAACCGCTGTATAGCACAATGCAGTCGCTGTTGCTCGCAGGGCAGTCGTCAACGATACGAATCGTTCCCAACGATACGAATCGTTCCCAACGATACGAATCGTTCCCAACGATACGAATCGTTCCCAACGATACGAATCGTTCACAACGATAAGAATCGTTCCCAACGATACGAATCGTTCACAACGATACGAATCGTTCCCAACGATACGAATCGTTCCCAACGATACGAATCGTTCTCAACGATACGAATCGTTCCCAACGATACGAATCGTTCACAACGATAAGAATCGTTCCCAACGATACGAATCGTTCACAACGATAAGAATCGTTCTCAACGATACGAATCGTTCCCAACGATACGAATCGTTCCCAACGATACGAATCATTCTCAACGATACGAATCATTCTCAACGATACAAATCGTTCTCAACGATACGAATCATTCTCAACGATACAAATCGTTCTCAACGATACGAATCATTCTCAACGATACGAATCATTCTCAACGATACAAATCGTTCTCAACGATACGAATCATTCTCAACGATACAAATCGTTCTCAACGATACGAATCATTCTCAACGATACAAATCGTTCCCAACGATACGAATCGTTCACAACGATAAGAATCGTTCCCAACGATACGAATCGTTCACAACGATAAGAATCGTTCCCAACGATACGAATCGTTCCCAACGATACGAATCGTTCCCAACGATACGAATCGTTCCCAACGATACGAATCGTTCTCAACGATACGTTCCTGTAATTATAGTTCTCTTTTCTCTCACACAGCCTACAATTTGAATGAGCACAGAGTTTTCAAACAGGATTGTCTCTTGAATATAATCTCTGGCCATGGGAAAGAACTCTATTAAAAATAATAAGTTAATCAAGTATCAGACTTATAAAGCATGTAAATTACATTGTGTATTTGTACTGCTAGTGGATTTTTCGGAAAAAAGGACCCGAAATATCTAGATAAAGGACTGAAATTCATCTTGAAATCTGTACTAATGAAAATAAATACCGCCTTTGAATTAGGTTTCCAGAAATATGCTATAATCAAATTTATAACTATGTAATGTATTTTATTATTAAAAGTGCGTTTAATAAAATTAAAAGTAATTTAATTATAATGGAAAGTATTCATGTACAACTTAAATTACGTTGAGTCACGTACTCTACAGAGACTAATTACAACAATTCTTTAATTCACGCTAAGAACGAACATAAACTGAAGAAGTTAAGTAAAGATTTGTTTCCTACGCTTGATTTCATGGAAATCATTAGAATCCTGCAAGAATCTAAAATCCGTGCAATCCACGACAGCGCATCACGGCAGAGTCTTCATTTTCAGATTGAAATGTACATGCCCCCTAAAACTGGGGGCGCTTGGCTGGCTCCATGTAATAACAATACAAATAAATACGGGCTCCGCAGCCTGGAGACCGTACCAAAACACTCCACGCTTCTGTCAATCACGCCCGCATTTTTATCTGCGCAATCGAGTCGCAAAATTCAACGGCATTTTACAGCATCATCGGGTGACAGCTCTCCGACAAAAATAAATTTCTGATTGAAAACAGGCACGAAAGAACGGGGGACGGAGTATTTTTTTCGCTTTGGTCGGGACCGTGACACTAACATAGCGATACTAGGGTGAATTTTGGCACACATGTAAAGCTAATGTGTACGCATACATAGACGTTAATGAAGCTGGCATCAGATATAAATGATCATGGTTCAACCATGTATAGATAGTGGGACAAGTGATTTATGTTAGCGAGTTTGAAGGAAACATATGCACATATCAATTAAGAAAATAGTGACTATATCGAGTAGTTTTTGAAGCCGGAGTAGCTAAAAATTTTACTATAAAATTACTTTAATGTGTATTCACTTGATTACTTTGAAGTAACCTTATTCGATTGAGTTCTTTGAGCTTTCTTCTCGCGAGAGTGCTTTAAAACAGCACATCAAGTCATTTATTTACTTAAATCTCTGACATACCGTAATGAAATTCATAAGCTGTTTATGAGTTGCATTAGTAAATGAACAATGAAGTTTGTGATACCTTCTGTTTGGTCTGCGTCGTACGAATTATTTTACAGCCAGCTGATAAATGTGAAGACGTACATTTTCCTGAAAAATATTTCGACTAATCTTGAGTAGTGTCATATTTACTGGTGTAAGCTTATTATGAATAGTACTATTTTGAATAACCTTTACTAAAGTTATATTTACGGGTGTAAGGTTATTATAAATAGTACTATTATTTGGTCATAAAGTTCATGAGACTATTAAGCTGCAATTAAATAGAACTGTACATTTACTTCTATTAAGTAACAAGAGTTGCACACGTGAGAATTGCACTGCAGTAAAGCTCCAATTAGCAAACAGATTTTGAAGCGAGATCTAAAGAATTTGATTGTTATGGAACAAGCATCACATAAAAGTTATCTGTATTCCCAATTGAAATTAATGACCTAAAAGTTGGCCCAGCTTTTGACAAAAGCTCCTTGTCAGGACTACTATTTGTTTGCCGAGGTTCTATCGCAGCTAAACGATATTTCTATTCGAATAAAGACACGGAAGTAATACATAGAATTTGAGTCAGTGAGTTATATTTCGAGGATTAGAAGAACAAAAGTAATGGAGATTTCATATGTGGTTTGAATTATTGTTATTCACCACAACATTCACCACGACATGCACCACAACATGCACCACAATATGCACCACAACATGCACCACAACATGCACCACAACATGTACCACAACATGCACCACAACATGCACCACAACATGCACCACAACATGCACCACAACATGCACCACAACATGCACCACAACATACAAGTACGTGACGTATGCAAAGCCTGCGTTTACATACACAGCGAAGGAAAATTCAGTCTTGTTGGCGGAAATTCTGTTTGATTTACGCAATAAAAACTAAAAATTATTTCCTCGAGTATTTCCATATGCTTTAAAATATACCAGACAGATTCTTTTCTGTCGACGCAAGCAGAAGCTCAACGTCAAAACAAGAAGTCATAAATTAAAAAATATTTAGCAGTACTAATTTTGCCCTTTGTAACTTTTCATTACTATCGAAAAACTCTTGCCATGCAAGCCATTCAACTTGGTCTTTGAGTTATTGCTCTAATTTAGTTGCATTTCGGAATATTTCTTTACATTTCGCGGGTTTCTCAGTCATAGAAAGTAAGGAGTAAAAACTATCACTTTTTTAAGGAAACAGGGAAGCAAGAGCTAAGGTTGCCATGCTTAGCGTGCTGAAGTAGAGAGTCTTTTTCATTTATACACCTGGAAACTAGAAAAATGTGTAAAATTAGAAAATGAAGATGCATTAAACAATTCTATGTTTTTTCGTATTAAAATTATCAACAAAAGAAAACAAAAAATTGAAACTTTAATATTATTCAGATTATAATATTTTGTTTTTCAGAATAATGCTATTAAGATCCCGATACCTTGACTCCTGAGAGAATAGCGGTAGGCGAAACTCTCCCTCTTGACTTCTAATAGTTTTCTTTCCGTTCGACGAGATCTAAGGAAAATCTCATTGAGAAAACCACAAATTTTAAGCCATCGACTGAGGAGATTGTTGAGGGGAACGCGTTCCGAGCTTGTCAAATTTGTTCGATGGAGCTGGCTTACCTCGGAAATCCTAGGTCGACGAGCTCTTTTCCGAGGGCTTGTTTTGATAAAAGCCGTGAAAGTTTTCTGTGACAACACTGGCAGTGATGCTCCCTCGCAATATTGGCTGAGTACTGACTCGATATCTTGATTAAATTCTCACATTTTATGGCACGAACCGCAAAAAATTGAGTGAATCTGACTACTGCATGCAAGCTTCTACAACCAAATAGGATCTTTTTGCAGTAAAGCTGTTCGTGAGTTTTTGAACAGTTTTCTGGACGGTTAAAATGAGGGAGCTTGTCTATAAGATGAGTTCTGGGCAACCAGATGGTCATTTCTTTAGAATACGGTTATTTGCTAACAAAATATTAAGTATTTACAAGAATAGCTAAGTTAACATAAGAACGCAAAGCATAAATCATTGTTATTGTAATTCTAAATCTATTGCTGCCTCTGCCATTAACAATAGGAGCTTTTTTCCTTTTATTTATGAAGGAAATAATTGCCTTCGTGTTGCATACTTGAATCTTTGAAATAACTGCAGCATAATTGAGAAGAACGTTACTAAAATTGACGATTTTATACAAGAGTGGATACTCATTTAATATTGTATTCCAAACAAAGCGTGAAGTACTTTGGCACAAGACAAATGTTTGTTTTTTCACAGGGAACAGCAGCTGCACGAATTAGCATTTTCAACCATCTATAATAAAGATGTAAGAGAAGCTACAATCGAAATTATTCGTATGAGCTCAGTCGGAGCTGGTGAGCTTCATGTGATTGACCTAAGAACTGAACAACTGAAGCTGTCAACCAGGATAGTCAATGACAATCATTACGCAGTCTAATCAATTTTGAAGAAGTTTCTATTTCATTATGAACTTCATGGTTTCTTTATGAAATTTAACGTACTGATAGTAAAATGAAAGTTTTTCATTAGTTCTGATATATATGATAAAAATTTTCGTAACATATTTCTATATTTATTACTGACTGAACCGAGAAATATGATCCATAACTTAATGCTGTTACGAAGTTGTCAGATGTAAAGTTGTACATACATGATGATCTCTTGGTGGAAATACAATGCACAACGAATGAACAAAGCAGAAAAGAACATTGGATCGGTTTTGTCTTTTGTGACACCGTCCATCTGCAGAAATCAGGTTGTATACAATCTCCAATCAGTGGCTCATTCCACATACCTTAATAGCCCTTTGAAATTAGCTGTATATCCTGATGAAATTGTTCTCCGTACTCTTCTAACACCAGCCCCAATACTTGGTCGGAAAAACTAAGTGGGAATGTAAATAATGCAGTTTTAGTGAGATTTTCCACATCGTGCTGTCGTCATTTTCAATCATTTCTGAAATCAGATTTTAGTAATTCTCAGTCTTATTGTTGCCTAGAAAGCTCTTGACAACATTCTTGGAGGTATTCCATGCCAGTTTTTCAACAAATGTCACTTCCTTCTCCTAAGATTCTGCAAAACATTCTTCTAATTTGAGGTCTCTCGAACACATCAGCCACTGCTTTCACCTCCGATAGCTCTGAAACTGTTCCACGTACTCTGGCATAGACATCACCATTAGGGTCTGATGCAGTCACAAATTGCTTAATGAAGCCACGTTTGATGTGGAGCTTGTGAGCAGGATCTTCTCGCTGAAGACAAGAGAACTGTACTTCACATTTTGGGTACCAGGCTGAAGAGATTAGATTTCTCCTCATGTACGCTTCTGTCGACAGCATTCTAAGTTTTCTGCGTGCCATTCATCCTCGTGATCAGACATATCGACATCAGATGTACACTGTGATGTCGAATAAATTGGAATTGGGAGCTTCTCTCTTTGTAGTAATAGAGAGACTGAAAACGGAATGCTTGAATAGTTGAGTCATTTCTCGTACAAAGATACATCCACCATGCAGAAAGAAAGCAATCATTTATGTGGTTTGTTAACTGTTGCCAAATTCCAGGAGTTATAAATTGTATGGATTTCCACTTTCCACGCCGTCACCACTCCGGAGTACACTTGCAGGAACCACAGACCCCGTGAAGAGCCCATGACTTGATCTGGTCTCCGATTTGCACACTAAAATGTTGTTCATATGCAGTGTAATATTTTTTAGCATCTGCAGCTCTGTGTTTCGCTTGTTTTGGACAACTATGATGACCAAGAACATAACAAAAACGGTCATCTAGCCGTTTGTAGAGCTTTGTAGGCATGTTTAATAGTATATAACAATATAACACAAACAAACTCATGAAAATAAAGCCTGGAAATATAGATGACTGAGGCAAAAAAAATTGAGGAAAAATGGGATTGGGCCAAAATGATAAATAATGAAGCTGCAGGAAAATTAATGTTACCATCGTATTCCGTTATCTAGATTTACACTCAAAACATGAATAAATAGCTAGATACTTTTTCTTTTTTGGTTTTACGGTGTTTTGAGCACCAGCAGAGAGCAAAATGCGAGTTATAAGACAGCAGAAGTAGGAAAATTCGAGTAATGGCATGATCAAAGTATACGATGCTGGCGTTACTGCTCTCCCTTATCATGCAGTTAAAATAGTGACCCTCATGAAATTTATTTCTACCTACAAGTACTACTACAGCTTTATATAGGGTGTCTCAAAAAAATGTACTCACCCTTTAACCGTTGCTAACATGCTGTCTTCTTTGTGTTGCAGGTGTGAGGTTCGAACCTTTGCGAATATGATTCTTTAATCACATTTAATCATGTTCGCAAAGGTTCAAACCTCACACCTGCAACACAAAGAAGACAGCATGTTAGCAACGGTTAAAGGGTGAGTACATTTTTTTGAGACACCCTGTATGTGCTCTCGCTCTGATGAAAAACTCCCTCCATATAAGCAAAATACAGTATAACTCTATACATCAATTTCATCACACTGAATAATTAGGATAGAACAACCCAGAGGTAATTCTTAGGTCTATATAGATAACCCTACAAGGAAAAAATGAGAAAGAAACCATACAGAATGGATTATTCCTGAGCATGAAATCACTGAATGACGCATGGGTTTTGAAAAAGGTTAATTTAAGGCCTATATAAACCTAATTCGTAATATATTTTCAGAACTCCAGAGGGCTGCAATATCCAGTGACAGTAACTCAGCAGGTCTCCTGGGAGCGTTAAAAAAGGCAGGAACGATCTTTATTTCCATCTCAAGAAGAGCTTTGGAGTACTGCATTACCGAGGAGCAGTTACAGTGTCGTACTATCAAGCGTCACAAAACAAACAATTCTGAGCAAATTTCCAATGTAAAATCATGAGAAACTCTTTTAAAGCACCATGCTAAAAATTCCTTTGCATAGTCGTTCATGACAATGGACACTAAAGTTATTCATTTTCCATAAGTACAGCAGTTCGTAAACATATTACATATAAAGAGTCTACATCAATTTTCTTTTGTTTTCTATTACGCTAACGTAATTGTTACGAATTTAAAAACTTGATCCCTTGATAGCAAGTTTTAGAAAATAGTCATTTATTGGCGTGTTCACCTACGGCACATGAAACCTCACGAAAAACCTGCACACTTTATAAAAAGACATGGCAAGTTTTGCTTCAACGTTTAAAGAAAAACATATCTGACGTGCTGGCAAACAAATAAGCCACTAACTCAGAGGTAGAAATCACTAATATAAATAATAATCCATTCAAATTTCAAATTTTTGTTTTTGGAGCCCTAGCAATTTCATCGACAAGTTTTCGTAATTGGAACTGAATTGACAATTTGTCGCAGATCAACCATTAATTAACAGTTTCCACCAAAATCCCCAGAATAAAATCTCAATTTTGCATCCTCTCTTTTGGCTCCGTGAAAACAATTAGTAAATACTCGGGCGCGCACTGAAATAATAAGCCCGACGTCAAAATACTGGCTTTGCAGCCATGCGATAAGTCTTTTTTCATGGTCTTGATTTCGCATGGCTCGCTGGCGAGCTCGAGGCGACAGCTCACTGGATTATCTAGCTCCATAATTGAACATGACCGAGCTAGTATTCTCATTAGCCTTCGCCCCACCCGCGCTCGCCCGTTACAAAAAATATCCTGGTCTCTGCTTTAAAAATCGTCCATCAATTGACCAAAAAGAATGCATTTCGACCTCATTTTTCCAAGGGATTTTATTCATCGCCAGGCGCAGAGCACGTAACGCTGCACCACATTTTGGCTGCGTGAAGGCTTTTATTTGTACTCCTGCTCTGTATTCATTGCATTCATTGTACAAAATTCTTACCTTAGAATTATTCATTTTCACCGAAAGGATGAGTATTTACACATAATTGGTAAACTCATGAGTTGTAAAAATTAACATTATGTTGAGATTCATGGCATTACGTAATCCTATGTCTACTGTAAAGTATAAAAACTTAAATCCTGTTGTTGAGACTGGCACTCAATGTGTAAAAGTGCTCAGAAAGAATCTCTTTTCATGCATCGACAGGAACAATCGATATGAATAACGTTTCTGATATCAAGGCACAAAGTAAATAAATAATTCAAAGCGTTAATAGAAAAATCTACGACACTGAGGTAGACAAATTATACTATTGTTTACATGTGTTGCATCAACTATGCACAATACTGTACGTAATACAGATCATGAGAAATGCTTTTAGGAGATATTCAGAAATGTTACATCGAGCACTGCAGCACTAGACACAGTCTGATCTGTGCTTCCCGTGCTGTTACTCTGGATGGAATATTTCCGAGGTTGTAACATGTATTTCCTTGCAGTATAATCTACAAATAATGACAGTACGACCATAATTCATAAAACATTCAATTGCTATACATTTAAACAAAACAAGGGTACTGATGCTACCACAGAAGTTGAACATTCATATAAAGTGGCATGAATTTTTACATGTTATATTATTTCATTTCGAGCTTGACGTCCTCAAAAATGGCCAAAGTATCCTCAAAGTACGCAATCCTTGACGTCACTTCATACCAAATTCTGCGTTCACTGAACAACGTTCATCATCGTTTAGAATTTTCACAATCGTGCAGCCCCAGAGCATCAAGCAGCTGTAGAAGGAATTCAGGGCGAACTTTTTCCAGAACCATCCACGTCATGGGCCAAATATTCTGATATTGAATAGAATTATGAGATTAAATAAAACAATTTCAGTTTGACTTCAGGTCCTCACTGGCAAGAAGTTTGTGGCATAAGAGAACCTAAAAACAAAAAAAAATTGAACATGATTCAAAATCCCACATTCCGTATACTGCAAACGCGTTGGGTTTAAGCAATGGAACCATTTGATTAATTTTGAGAAAATATTTTAAGTGAAGGTTAACAAGCTGCACCTGAAGCAAATCCTCAGTCCGGCAGAGAAGGAATCAAAATTGGTGGCCTGCATTTTTTGGCTCAGTTTAGAAGAGAAGTGGTTCCAGCTTGTAACATGGATTGGTGAAAAATGGGTTGTTCAGTACCAGTCACCAAGCAAAAACAAATGAGTAGATTCCAACAAGTTCTCTCTCTAATATATAGTGCAATCGGTCTCACAAAAAAACTTATGTGCTGTGTGAGGATGGTGGATGAGAAGATGCTCCCTGTGTTTTGATTTGAAGAATACGTCAACTATGATGTCTACTTGAAGAAAGTCCCGAAGAAAGCATGCCATGCAGTGAACCCTTTCACCTCGGAGTATATTTATGTGTGCCATCCGGGTGGTACATATGTGTGCCATTCGGGGTGGTACATATGTGTGCCATACGGGGTGGTACATATGTGTGCCATACAGGGTGGTACATATGTGTGCCATACGGGGTGGTACATATGTGTGCCATACGGGGTGGTAGGCCTACATATGTGTGCCATACGGAGTGAAAGGATTAAGGCTGTGGCTTCCAGACGTCAGTACTGATTTCTGCAGGACGGCACCACCTGCCGTGTGACAGCCCCGTGTTTTCAGTTCCTGGAAATCAAAGTTCAGAGCCAGATTGATTTCATGTCGGATGCATCGTGGAGAACTTCACGGCCTACATAAGTGAGGAAGTTGTCTGAAAGATGACAAGCCACACAAAGACATAGTAGAATTGTGCAACGGTCAGCTTGGAGGGCAATTTAAACATATGAAGCAATAAAAATAAATATCCAAGTTATGGCGTATCATTGCTACCCTTGTTTTGCTACAATATAATTATGATATTTTTTATGAATTATTGTTTTAATATCACTATCAGCGGTTGAAAGATACATCAAGCAAGGAGTGAAGACGCAGTTTGAAACTCGTAGTATAATATATATATATATACATATATATATATATATATATATATATATATATATATATATATATATATATATATATATATATATATATATATATATATATCCATATATATCCACTGTTCACAGTGCTCATAAAAACTAACACTCTTTACACCATATGCACACATACCCTTATTATCAAGACACTGGATTTGACTACAACTAAAAAACATGATGCTGAATCCGCGTGTGGTAAACATTCCATTATAATTTATAAATAAATTTACAAAAATAATTCAATTCACTTTGCTCTACGTCGTTCTCCGTCAAGATTTTTATATTCAGGTTTGCCAAAGTGATATCTTGCATTTCGTATGCCATGGAGTAATTCCAGTCCATGCTTCTTGTAACATCAAATCAGGCAAATTCATAGTCCAATCACCAATTCAAATTAAATGTGATATTTACAGATAACTGTAATAATGATTAAATTAAATCGATCATCAGCAAGTCATACTAAATGGTCAACCAGTAATTAGAAATTACAATTTAATAACAATTACAACCTCATGTTTTAAGTTTTCGCTTTCATAATTTTCCTTTTTCGGTCTTTCTCGGATGTTAAACATCCAATTCAGTTAAATGCAATGATGTTAATTTTAAGCTGTACCTAAAGAAAATATTTCGCTTATCACCTAAAATGCATAGAATACTACCTCGTCAGAAGTTACATGCATCACCAATGACTACCTCTTAAGTCATCATTGAAAAAGTGAAGTTTCATTTTTTTTCATCATGTATATTTAACGTTCATTGCGTGATGTGAATGTTTACATATACCCGTAGGTACCGCTATTATATCATCAACTATGTATAGAATACCTACCACTTAAGGATTTTATGATGAGGTATCTTTAAAAACCAGTACTGTTGCATTTCTTATGTACGAACTTTATTGAAAATATAGTTTTTTTTAAACGTCTAAACAATTGCAAAGCATTCATTGTACTCGTCAACCTAATACGACCTTTAGTCGCATATAAAGTAGTTGCCACCTGCAAACCTGCAGTTATTTTATAGTTTTACTCAACTAGGTGACGCTTTCAACACCTGCCGATATTTTGTAGTTTTATCACACTAGGTTATGCTTATATCACATAAATCATTTACATACGGTTAAAATCAATGGTGCATACGGTGTTTCTCGCACTGCAGGTCTAATCAAATTTTTTATAACTTGAGTCCCACAAAAGATCTGAATTCGAATCTGTCAAGCTACGCAACCAGAATATCTTCCCGTAGTAGATAGCACTTCTTTTATTCAGCACATAAGCAGAAGAGATTTTTCATGCTCGCCGAAGACACAATTTCGACAACTGCCGTGTCACACACGCCTTTCTTTAGGCTGTCCACACATCCGAAAAACTGCTGTAAACAGCCGACTGGGGCGACAGCATTGGGCTCTGGATGAAATCACCACTCTACTACACTGAAACGAACCCGGTCTCGTGGTATTGACACCCCAAGTAATTCTGTCTCAATTTAAGACCATCCAAAATACCTGCTACGAAACTTCCACCTGAAAGTCCAAGCAAGGCGGCAGCCAAGCTCCTGGTCAATAGCACTAAATTTTTAGGGGTTTAAGTAATTTAGCCTGGAAGGCAACGTAGAGTTTCGGAGACCTCAGGGAGACTCGGCAGAAACTTGGGCGCTCTTTCTTTGTTTGCCAGAAGACCATGGCTTTCAGTAGCCTGAGGGTTATTCCTGTTACATTTCGTTTTACGGAAAGGTTAGGCTTTTATTTGGCATTTAGAGTAATTTGGCTATACTTCACTCGTTCAATATCACATTTAGTGATGGTCTATAGACTTCAGAGTACCTGTACAGAGCTTGGCTTGGTTTCAACTGCAACGGGAAGGTGGAAGCAACTCTCAGGAAGCTTCCCTATCTCCGTACATACTTTTTGAAATCCGTGGAAGTTTAGCAAGGGACGGAAATCATTGGACTTCTCAAAAGCTGAAATTTTTTGCTCTTTTGCATCTTGAAACTCATTCTTACAATTTAATGTCAGAATGTAGACCTCGAATATAGGTAAAACTATTAGTTTGCTGCGGTAAATCGATCTCGATTTTGAGTACTCAGAACTAGTATCTGTACCTTATTGCTTACCCGAAGGTAATCACGAATGGAGAAAGGAGAAATATTAAATAGAATAAGTATTTAGCAATTGGTACTTTTACGTCTAATTTCCCCATACGCAATTTTAGGATTTGCTGAATTCCCATTTGAATTGTTTACATGTTTGCCTTTTTTTAAAGCTGTTCAAGCTTTTTTATCACAACAATCTGTTGTAAGAACCCATACGAAAGATCATGCTAATTACATCAACAAATCTGATGTATGGGTCACAGTTGTTAAAAATCAAAATTCATTTATAAGCATCAAAATCAGGTAAATTTTAAGCATGAATACTACGATAAAAAATATTTTGATCCCGTTCTTCATGCGTAAGGTTTTGAAACATCACTATCATATCAAAAATGTTTACTGGTTCTATACACATCATCTCAAACTGTCTGGATCATATAAATTTCTACATTGGTATAGCAGAACTTGAGAAGCAGTTTAAAGAACAAAGAAAAATGACAATATTTTATTGAGGCAGAGAAAGTTAAACTTGCAAGTGTGGCTAAGAAGGAAAAATATCAAACACCGTTTTAGTGCATGTTAGAAACTGCGATTGATTAAGAGACAAAGCGGGCCAAAACGAAGCATTGTATGTAGTGACAGAAGTAAAGAGGGTGATTCAAAGGACTTCAAAGAAGGAATCTAAGAAGAGATAATGAATGCAATACGTGGAGTGAACGCAGAGAAGATGGTTGAATAAAGCACATATGGTGTGAAAGAGGATTCTTGGCATCGAGCAAAAACAGCTTCTGTATCTCAGAGGAATTGAGAAAAACGGAGCAACATTCGAAATTTCTACAGAACATGTGAAAATGAACGAAGTGTTGTATATTATGAGGGAAAGAAAGAGCGTAAACTGTAACGAATCAAGTGCCAGGACAGACTAATAATGAAAAAATAAATGAAATATATAAATAACCAATACTATGAAAAATACTACGATAGAAAAGGATGTGAAAAGAGTTAGGAATTTACATACAGGAAATGTGTGAAGAAAGTAAAGGAAACAGTGTCGAGAAAGTGGAAGTGTTAGACGGAAAGTGTGAGAGTATGCCTAATAAAATTAATCAATGGGGTTGCGTAACGTTTGAGGGGAGCGAGAAAATATGCTTATGAAAGAATAAAGTGTTAGGTATTGAACGCCGGAAAATATATACATAACCTGATGTGTATGAACAGTGCAGAAACGAGAGAAACTGAAAGAGAAGACTTGGCAGCAAGAATAATAGAAGCAACTAGTGAAGGGAAGTGGATGAGGGGATAGGAGGGATGACAAGAGAGAGAAGGGGGAGGAAGGTGCGGTTCTACTGCATAATTTAGCTCACCGGCAGGCGCTGGCTGTGCCTCAGATCTGCCTCACCGGACCTGGTCTCCGCGCTGCATCAACGCTGCCGGGATTTCCTAAGTCATAGAATCTTGAATAGCCAAATCTCTCGCTATCCCTTGTAAATGTTTGAAATTCTCTCTCTCTCTCTCTATCACTTTTGCAGGTTGTACATATTGTAAACAAAGGAAAAATCTTATCCTACCTTTTGACCTGGGGGTACATGGACTAGTTTTCGAAGCCCTAAGTAAACACGACATAGAAGAAAAAGATTTCCTGAGGATGAAAAGCACGAGGCGACTGTATGAGGCGGCAATCAGATGAAATTTTAACACGTTGACTCCGAAGTGGTACGTATGTGTACCACTTGGGTTAGGTTCTGTAATTTTTTCAGATCCTTCTAGTGACTATGCGTACAAACTAAAGTTTTACACCAATCAGGCAATCGGAGGCAACGTGTCAAGTACAACTTGTACAGTCGTTTTCAGCATTTTTTGACATTTTAATAAAAGATTTTTGTTATTTCTACCCACTAGATGTGGTTATGAATCACTGTTGCTTCTCAGTAAACTCAATTTTTAGCAAAACATTATAAGGCCACTTCCATTCGCAGTTACGAAATTTTCGATCGGGGTTATGTTTTTATTTTACTGTAATGACGCAAGATATTCAAACTCGGAATTTAGATCCTCGAACGTATCATATGCTTCAACATTTATCTTTTAGTGAATTGAACTATGACTTTGACCACCCGCCTACGTTGATGGTTTCCGTTAATGGTTCCTGTTTACACTGTGTGTAACTGCAGTTGAGTATTTTATCAAATTCGTTGTTAAATTATCAAGTGTACGAGAACGAGACAAAAAATTTTTACTTGCAGAAATGAACGTGCAATATACACTAGGAGAATGAGTAACTGCTTACGGTTTGCACATAGTTTCATTTTTAATAACATTTTTATGGGGATATCCGAAGCATGCACAGAGATGGTTTCCAATGATACAGCCACAATTGTATCTTAAACTTCAGCCTGCCGGGGCTTTCCAGTGTCATGTCAATGGAAAAGGTTTGAAAGTCTGATTGCTGTTGTTCATTAAATTCATTGTTTTTCATGCTATAATACGAAAAGTCAGCGCTGTGTTAGCGACAGCACGGGAGTGGACTACTTGCATTTTTTCCCGTGGAAAATATATAATATTTACCACGGGAAAAAATGCAAGTAGTCCACTAGTGCTGTCCACCCTTCAATTGTATCTTAACACGTTGAGTGCGATACGACCCGCCGGTGGGTCGCTCAGGTTAGGTTCTATAATTTTTTCAAGGCTTTCTAGTGACTGTGTGTACAAAGTAAAGATTTGCACCAGCTAGGCAATCGCAGGCAACGTGTTAAACTTCAGCCTGCCGGGGCTTTCCAGTGTCATGTCAATGGAAAAGGTTTGAAAGTCTGATTGCTGTTGTTCATTAAATTCATTGTTTTTCATGCTATAATACGAAAAAAGAACCTTGAGAAGCGTTCGGCAAAGAGCTTTACAATTGCAGGAAGGGTATAGTACAGGCAAACTTTTATTACTGCTGCAAATTTCTTGTCAGACTTTTTTTTACACGTTCAAGTCCAGAATCAAAAAGAGGAGTAGAAAATTACTGTCATTTTAAGCCAAATTTACTCAATTAGAAACTAGACTGCTCCCTTGGAAATTCTACGATTTAGATTTGACTAATTTGTAATAATTTTAAAGACAAATGTATAAATAATTTACAATGAATTATTGGGTTTTCAATGAATACTTTTCATCATTATTTACAGAAGTTATATTCTATATCTTATCTCCCGATAACATGGCCAAGATAGCACCCGTTGAAATTACTGGTTTAAAAGTGATAAAATTAGCGACCTATGAAACAAAATACACATTTTAGTTTTTACCCGTGGTACTATCATAATCTGAATATTTTTCATGAATACATACAGAACTTCCATTCTGTACCGTATTTACCGATAACATAACCATATAAGAGAAGAAATCTGAAAACGGGAAAAATGGCGTGTTTTATAGTGATCCGGCGGTTTTGGTATCTATAATACAACGCTTAATACATTCATACGCGTTCCGATTTCAACTCAATAATTTTTCTACAGTAATAGGTAGGAAGTAATGGGACGGACACACATAGATACAGAGAGAGAGAGATGGAGATATATAGTCGATTATACATGTAGATATATGGTAAAATCAGCTACAGACGCTTCAAGTAATTCAACTACGTCCACTACCTGTTCTTATATACTTGCAGGTTATCCAATTTTCAAGAGAAATCGAGGAAGTAAAGGCAAGTAGGCGTCCGTATCTAAGTGACGGCATCTCTAGTCATAACAAACTGCATGCAGGTATGATTAATTCGTGTCAGAGCGCTGTAGAATGTCAGTTCAAGTTTGAAAAGCAGCACCAATGAGCAACTTTTAGTAGCAAGCTCAGGCACTTTACCCTAAAATCAGATTAAGTAATTATTGCAGTGTATTTCATTTTTTCAATTTTTCAAACTTTTAATTTATTATCGACTGTATTGATTTTGCTACAGCGTGACACATCAGTTTCCGAGTTCCTCATCGAAGAGCAATGTAGTAAAGCTGGTATTTGCACGAAGCTTTGATGTATGTACATACGGCAGTCGATAAAGGCTAATCTTGTCGAAGAGGATAAGTAAGTTTAACATAAGTCCATCCAAACATTATGAAAGCCACACGCAGAAGCTACCTACTAGTGTCAAGAGAGTGACACTACAATGACGTCAAAGCACATGAGAAAATAAAACTGAAATTTAGCGAGGCCAGATTTCTGTATCAGACGAGACCTAAATCGGGAAATAAATATTTACTCTGGTAACAAAGCTGTTGAGCACGTACACTTTTTGAAGAACTAGACATTGTAATTGAGCTATATATGAAATTGAAGAAACTGTTCACAGTTCAGATTGCATGTTGCTCAGAAACCGACTTTCACTGTGCTGATGATCAGATGAAATTCAGAGAAGGTAAAAAAAATGTAGTGCGGTTATTGGAGTTGGTGGTTGTCCGGTTAGTTTTGTGCTGTACTGTTCTGTGATTTATTTTGGCTTGTTGTTGTAAGACCGTCTGATAAAAACGAAAAAGACCATATATATGTATAGAAAAATATGAGTTAGTTCGCAGCGCTACGAATTAGAAAGTGCATAGTCTTGCATAGAGAGCTCGAGTCGAGAGGAATCGAACAATTGAAGCAAATGTGGAGAAACTGAAATTGTGTTCTAGATTTTATGTGCATTTGTGGTGAGAATGAGTCCTGACGCACCAACGTAATCCTTAGAGAGAAAAGACTTGAATTTAACGGTCCAAATTGAAAGACGCTACGTGACAATTAAATGTTTTCAAAAACATGTCCCATAAAATTGGATTTGATGATTGGGTTACACCACCGCACGTGGGGACTATTTTGAAAATTACAATTTTACCGGTGTCTCACTTCGTAATAAAGTGAAGCGATACTTCATAATTAAGAGATATACATCTTGTAGATGTTACACCTATATTCCTACATAAATAGCTGGACTAGGAAAATTGGTAGCGTGCTTGACAATTGTTGAGTGTTCTCAATACAGTCGAGTAATAACACCGTCATGGTAGTGTACAGTTATGTGTACAAGGTTTTCTAGTTAAGTGAACTTAGAATAGAATAGAATAAGGCAATAGGAACGAGCCGTTCGGCCCATTCTTGGTTCAATACCGAAGTCCCATGCCGTCTTTTTCATTGAGTTTTCCACTATATTAAACCTCAAACGCCGCAGAGCAATAACATGTAGTTTAGAATAGCATTTCTCTGTCGATAAAGGTACTTCCAATGTTTTTAAAAAACGTTAGTAAGAAATAACAAAGTAACCACTTTATTGTCCACAGCACTACATACACTCAACTTAAAACGTAGGATTTTTCGATGTTACTTTATTTTCAATCAGGAAAACAAATACTCCTGAAGATGTGTCTTGCGCGCACTAGTTGATGCCTGAGAAGGAGCTAAGTGTTCTTCAAATAACGAAACCTGTTTCAACTTTAAAAATTCACCTCTCAAGAACTCACAATGAACTATACTCACTACTCAGAAAGTACATCCCAGTCCTCCATTAACTGAAGACGAGAACCTGGATGATCTTTATAAGGATGGGAATTCTGAAGCTGAATAATCATCAATAGTCAGTGCACTGCAACTAGTGAGTATAGCGGGGAAACTTTTTAAATACAGCACGGTTTGCACACACGAGCAGGGGGCCTCAAGAGAGCCGCACGGTCTGAGCTGCTTTAATGCTCTTACCAAGGGACTTAATTCCTCAAGCTCAGTGGATGCTGGTTGCTTTTCAAGTAAAGAGAAGATGGGCGAATTAACTCGCTTCGTACTGCGTTCGTTTGTTGCGCTCACGCTCGGACAAATTTCTTGAAGAGTAATTTTTTGAAACAACGTTTCCAAACGATAGTCGTCACTGTAAGCTGCAGGGTTTTGTCTCTGTAAAGTGCTCTTCCATCAGGTAAGTCCACGTGAGAGACAAATTCACAAGCGCTTGTGAAGGACAGCATTTGTGTTCACGAGTAAAAATGCACTGAAAAAAACAGTCACCTTGGCAGCACCTGTAACAGTTGATAGAAAGCTTCAGTAAATATTCAATAAACCAAACTGTGTCAGCAAACCCGTGTCATTTTACGTTGTAATGGTTATTTTGAGTCATGGGCTGGAAGTGCCGTGTTCTAATCTACAGGAGCGATTACATCAGCCATGGAAGCTGAACACTGAACGGTACCGTCCATGCTCCATGCATAGCAGCGATCTCAGAGCGAGGGGTAAATCTTAATTAAGACGAACGTGCGCAATTAAATAGGACACTTTTCGGTCCATTTTACAGGCAAGGATATTGGCAAACAAGCAAGTGATCTTTTTCCAGCAAATTAGTCTGTGCAATGTCAATGCAATGTATGCCACTGTACAACAGCGCAATGTAAGCCGCTGTACAACAACGCAATGTACGCCATTGTACAACAGTGCAATGTAAGCCGCTGTGCACCAACGCAATAACGCTGCTGTGCACCAACGCAATAACGCTGCTGTGCACCAACGCAATAACGCTGCTGTGCACCAACGCAATAACGCTGCTGTGCACCAACGCAATAACGCTGCTGTGCACCAACACAATAACGCTGCTGTGCACCATTGTTTGAAATTCAAGCAAAAGATCTCATAGTCCCTGATGTGTTGACAGCAAATGAATATTTTTCAAACATTCAAAGCCAAATTTTGAGCGGAAATGAAGCAGAAAGCACTGTAAAAGTTAATCAAAAGCATAAAAATCCAGAATTAACAAACAAAGAACACACAGCCGTCTTCCAAGCCCGGCTGGAAAGATGGAGAGAGTGTTCATAGAGAAAATTTCAATAAAAATAGATTTTTTATGTAGTTAATTCTTTATCCTTCTCTCATAAACTTTTTTAAAGTGCGTATCACTGAAGGTATGATGTATGATTTGAGTTTTTAAACGTTTTTCCACTGCACCAACTCTTTCCGACCAACGTCAAAATTAGTACGCACTAACTGTTTCCGACCAACGTCAAAATTAGTACGCACCAACTGTTTCCGACCAACGTCAAAATTAGTACGCACCAACTGTTTCCGACCAGAATGAGTATTAAATTACATTGTATGTACTTCTTCCACTGATCGTTCCTAACAGCAGATTTCCGAGTATATTTAGAACTCCAAACGTATGTGTACCAGTATGTAGGAATACTTAATTATAATTTATATATCAGAAATTAGTGGGGAATATTATTTTTATTTGCGCTGCCCAACGACGACGATTGTGCCCGACTCTCAAGCTAAGTTTTAACTGCTGATCAAATATCAATTAAATATCAATTGTAAGCCAGGTGAACTAAATCTACGAATATCTGTCTAGAAAAGTAAATTAATAATGAATGCTACGAAGAAATATCTAAAAAACAGTAAATCTTGAAATTTAGACTAAACGTCTGGATCCTCAAGCACGGTTCACAGAAATAACGAGATCGAGACTTGAGGCTCAGATTTCGTTCACCAGATAGCTATAAAAAATTGAGGCATGGCTGGCATTCATCAGTAAACTCTTTTTACAGACTACGCTGCCTTCTTTGGGACGGAAAATAATAAGCTTCGTTCAGGGGGACCGCAGTACCAGGGTCCTGAAGTTCCGGGGGACCGCAGTTCAGGGGGACCGCAGTTCAGGGGGACCGCAGTTCAGGGGGACCGCAG
>VCRD01005198.1:0-32857 GCA_006783055.1 Trinorchestia longiramus
ATATATAAATATTTATGTATATGTATATGTATATATATATATTTCTAAATTTATGCTCTTACATCTCTTTCTTTTTTGTTTCAGTGGTACCTATATGTTAGATTTTCTCTTAAGAAAAGCTGATGATGGGTGTTAGCCCGAAACGTTCGCATTATAATGAAGTTTTTATCAGTGTGTTTTGCTCTCCTCTTTTTATTAAAATTTATATATATATATATATATATATATATATATATATATATATATATATATATATATATATATATATATATATATATATATATATATATATATATATATATATATATATATATATATATATATATATATATATATATATATATACGCACACACACACACATGAGCCCTGACACACAAAACCGTACTTGCACTTGCCTTCTCCTGATATTTGTGAGCGGACTTGCTCATCTTTTTAATTCATTCGAATGTTATATCACTAGTATGTACCATAATGAAAGATAAGCCAATATTACGTCACTCAAACCCTGGCATATAGGGGGCAAATCACTAAGTATCGAAAGCTGTTTTCAAATTTGCATACATCAGTTAAAATGCAAAAAAAATCACATTCAACTTCTGAATTTTATCAGTTGCACATGACATTCATAGAGGGTGTTGGAATCCCGAAAACATTCTGATAAACATCAGAGTTTATTCAATCATCCCAATACATCAAGCAATAGACATACAAAATTATTTTGCATTCATTCACATAAAAAAGTTAACACGTTTTTGTAATCGCTGCTATTCTTAATCTCATCCATAACCTTTTCCCTAATGAGATTTACCTTATTTGCTATAAACTACTACCAATAAAAAAAATTTCATTGACAACTTGAAAAAATGAACATGTTGTCTTAATATGCGTAACATCATCAGTTCTTTACCTCGTCAAATAATAACCACACTAATTATCGAAAATCAAAATGGTTTCCATCAGCAAAAACAATCTAATCCATTCATGATATGCATTTGCAATAATTATTGCATATTGTTACATCATCATAAACTAGAATCATTGAACATTGGTAGGAGTACGAATAATTTCGTTGATAACTGTATGCGTTATTTCTGTTTTGTTTTCGTACCTCCAAAATTATTTAATTTTACTCTAAAGATATGTTTTATATGCTGCATTAATGTACCTGTTATGCACATTTATTTAGAAGTAATCGAACGCAAATTTAAATTGCAATAATGGTAAGTTTTTTATACGAATTATGAAAAAAATTACTTGGGACCATGTGGTACGCCAATTTATTCCCCTACAGTGCGTTATCACCCAGCAGTATGTCAGCTTGCCCCCTATAGTCTGAGGAAAAGTATCTACTTATACAATAGATCAATGGTTCTCAAACTATGCGCCCCAGTGCTTTTTCAAGTGCGCCTCGCACATCGTAGCAATACTGAAAATCTACGGGATCCAGATTGAAAAGGTAAATGTATACAAAGTTACTATTTTATATCATTTCTTTACAAACACTGCTTGTTTCGTTGCCGGCTTATATCGTGAGATTTGTTTTGTTTTTTCTTGCAGACCAGGACTTGAATCTTGGGTTATTGGGTTATTTAGAGCGTGGAAAAGTGCGCAGAATTAAAAATTTGTAGTTGTGTCTCAAACAGGCAAATATTTATACAGAAGGTTTTCATGTGCGCCTACAGGTGCGGCACTAGCTGATCTTTCCCATGTAGGTTCTTGTTCAGTGTATTCAGATGATGAGTAAGATTAACTAAAAATGCCAGGTCTGCTAGCCAAAGAGCATCACTCAGTTCAGCCAGTGGTCTACCCTTCCCCTTAAAAAACTCGTAAATTTCTTATCTCAGCGAATAAAAGCTTTGCCGCACAGAGCTGCGGCTGAGCCTGCGCACATCTGAATGGTAGAGTGCATCTTCGTATTCAGCATCCAAATCAGATAAGAATGCTTGAAACTCTCTATGAAACAGTCCTCCAGCTCGAATTATATTGACAGTTTTTACAACAGTGGTCATCACATCGTCCAGCCTGACAGTCTTAGCTCAAAGTGCTTCTTGGTGGATTATACAGTGGACTTTAATAATTTCTCCTCCGCTCTGTTACCTTGGTGCACACCATCGATGCTATCCCTTTGCGCTCGTCCGTCATGGCTGGAGTACCATCCGTTGTCACTCCACAGAGCTTGTCCCATGTCAGCACGATCTGTTCAACTGCCTTTGGCACAGGTTCAAAAATATCTTTACCCGTGGTTGTGCCTTTTACGCTCATCGTATCAAGCAGCTCCTCCGTACAGCAAAAATTATCATCAACTCCACGCACAATAATTAACAGCTGCTCGGTGTCTGTGGCAGTTGTGCTCCCGTCGCATGTTATGGAGAAAAAATCAAAATCAGAAGCCCTGTGTTTTAACTGAAGTTTCAAGTTAGCAGACAAGTCCTCGATTCTCCGTGCCACTGTATTTCTGGATAAACTCACGTTGTTGAAATCCTGCATTTTTTCCGGGCATTCCTGTACTTTTAGGAGGCATTCCTATATGAAATCGCCCTCTGTAAACGATTTACCGTGTTGAGTAATAAGTTTTACGACTTCATAACTTGCTGTTGCGGCATTTTCCTGTAATTGTTAGCACAGAAAAAAAATGTTGCTGAGCTTGAAGGCTAGCTGCCATTTGCTTAACTTTTTATGTTCTTTTAGCACCAATGTACAATGTGTAGTTCTCATGTTTGGTTTCGTAGTACATACGGACATTTTACTCTTTTATCACAGCACCAATTTCTATGCAATTCAAACAGAAACACTTTCCACTGACTTCTTTGAAGAAACACGTTTTTTTCTCCACCGTGTTTGGATGGACACTCACTTTCAATTTTCCATCTCTTTGGCGTTGCTATTTTCTGCAAACCTATAATCACTTTCGATGAAATCTATTAAAATTATCTGAAAAAAAATTAATAATACTAACTCCTAAACTACTGCCAGAAGGTCTGATTTTATACAAAAATTACAATGTAAATATATTAAAAAACTCCTAGTGTGGCCGACTAGTAAGGGTTCTCGCCTGCTATGCGGTAAGTCCCAAGTTCAACCCCGTTCCTATAGCCTAATGGTTCGTTCCTATAGCCTAATTCTATTGTTCGAATCCCGCTGCTGACATGGTTGACGCGGCTAGAAATACGGCATGGGACTTGGGTATATCACCGAATAATTATCAAAGTAATTATCCGACCCAAGAATGGGCCAGAAGGTTCGTTCCTATAGCCTAATTCTATTGTATCTGTGACGGTCTGTTTGTGTTTTATAATTGACAGCTAGAACACGTTCAGCAGCTGTAACACTGGACGCTTGGCGTAAGCCACACCTCATCAACGCTCAACAACACACACTTACCAGCTATCACTTCAAAGTTGCAGCTCAGAGGACAGGGATTTCGCTTGAACCATCACTACTACATATTCTTAAAATCTTATTGATGAGCATCATCTATCGAAATTTTCAATTTCGATAGGATTAATGTAGTTTCCGAACTTCTGTATTCATACAGAGAACTAGGGATAAATAGAAAAAGAACCTTTATAATGAGAGCCGGATGGATATTAGGGGTGCCCTACTATTGAAGAGGCATTAGTATTGGGATCATTTATTTTTAAAGGGTCTCAGCGCCGTCGCATTCTGAAGTTCCATCCGGTCCCAAACCGCCCAATTGTTCGTATTGCACTTGTTCAGACTACGAGTTTCGCTGCAGTGTGAAGCAGGGTCGTCGGGCTGCCTGCTGTGGTGGAAGTTGTTCCTGCTCCATCGTCGATAGACGTGACGTTCTACTTCTTCCTTGCTATCCCCTGCCTATATTTTGTGTTTTTTTGAATAGAATTTCTTTCATTTTGTTTTGTTGTGCAATCTAGTACCAATTGTCTGATGCGTACTCCATATTTTAACTGGTCTAACCAGACCTCTAAATAAATAACTTAAAATTAGACTGTTGTCTAACTTTAAATTAAAATTACTTAAATATGAGTGAATTCGTCTAATAATGAGGGTCTGAAAAGACTCTCAACTCAGAATTCTACTCTGTAAATTAAAATTTCCTCTTCCTTTCTAAACGTAAAAACTACTAGGTACTATCCTTTACTGTCTATGTGGAGTACGCTTCTTTAACTATTTTCAACTATCTTTAAATTCTAACACGCCTAGCAGTTTCCGATGGAAACACTGAAAGAGCACGTATCTTTTAGGTTTGTATCAAGCATTCGAAAGTTAACTGAAATATCACCATACTGAAATTCTACTTGCTAAGTCCATCATTACAGAGTAATTGATTCGTTAATTTCAACAGTACAAAAACATTCGGGGTTGCTACTAGCTTTGGGACAGCGACGGGCGAACTCTTTCCAGTGCAGTCCTCGCTGTCAATGGTACGTTGCTTGCCTACAGTTAGGTCCCTGAACTACATTTGGTATTAATATCAGCATTTACCTGGCATTCTGTAAATTTCATAAGAATCTATTATTTAGCGGGAGGAAGCAGTGAGAGCCCAAGGTTGTGCGTCAGCAGTCTTGGAGCACGGATCATCGGTGCCTTTGCCACTGGTGTTCTGCATACGCTACTTAAGATTGAGCGCGGTTCGGATGGTGAGAGCTGACATTCCGGCTCTAAACTCAAAGGACCGACGGACTCGAGCGTGGGGGTGCTGAGACTAACCGTTCTCTCCAGTTGTGTATTTTTGTTCTGGCTTTCTATGACGTAACCTTATTATTAATTATTAATCTTGAAGAGACGCCAGGTTTATTGGAGGAACGGTTTAAAACCCTAACCATTTTTTTTGTTGACGGTCAAGTCGTCAAAATTAGATAATTAAATTACTTAAATGTAAAAATATTAAATTGCTCCTTGATTTGAACTAAATAAATATGATTAAATAACCTTCACTTTTTACCCATGAAGTGTCGTGAACTTTGTGGCGTGCAAAATTCGCGACACATTACTACTCATAATATGTTAACATTAAAAAATTAAAACCCAATGTATATGTACAGTATACCCGATTGGACATGATGTTCATTCATTTTATTTTATTTATGTAAATTTATTGAAGTTGGACAAAATTGTTTGAAACATATACAATAAATAACCACCTAATTAGACTACTTTGGTCTATAAAAGTCTGACTTATCTTTTTATAGAGGGAATATTATTAACAATTATTCACAAAAAATGAAACACTTATATCAATTAAATCGAAAAGATAGCAAATCAAGCATTTTTAAAGTATTAGCTCTTTAATATAAATTTTGAAATTGATATGTGAGTTTAGTACTATAAATGTTTTATTTTAACTTTAATATTTTTAGGCTCTTAGGACTATCATCCTGCTCATTACTGCTTTTAAAATCTTTTACTCAATATTTTTTACTACGTTTTTTATTTTTCGTTGATAAAAGTGCTAACTTTGTATAAATTCCTATAACTTGATTTGATTTTTTTATTTATTTTGTTGATTTTCATTTTTTTATCACTAGATTTTGTCCTCTATAAGTACTGGTCAAGGTTATTCTTATTTGAAATATTTTGTTTTAAAAAATCATTCTATCTGATTCTAAGAAAATTATTAAAAATTTTCACAGTAGTTTTTCACATTTTCTTCAATTCACTATTGGAATCTTTGAGTTGGTCTCAACTAAAATATCTAATTATAGATGATTATTATCTTTTTACAAAATTTGCTCAGTTTAACTATTTCTGATAGGTTTTGTAATTTAAGTTAACCTTGAAGCTCTTAAAAGAATGACAGAAAGACATGAATATTATCTTTTTTGCAATGTGCATTGCACTAATAGTTTGTATGAGATTCTACAAACTAATACACAGTTTGTATGAGTAACCCTCACGACACAGCTGCGAATGGTCGTGCGAAATAGGTGCTCAAGTACATGAAGTGTAAGAGTTCAATCTTACGAAACGTACCAATTACACCGAGTACACGCGAATACTTTATCTACCGACCGAATAATTATCGAAATAATTATAAGTGTCTACCGTCAAAGTTTTAAACGAAATATTTAGACAACAAACAAGACATCTAAACAACAAGCAAACTATTTGGTAACAAGCACTACACTGGAACAAGCACCACATTGGAAAACAAGCTGCCCTCATAGCTGCATACCAGCATGGTAACCGCAGCACACCGACCACCCGCTTAGACCTCAGAGCCCTAGCCAGCGAACAAACCACAAGGAAAACCATTCCTACACAGCTACAATGATCTGCTATTATCTACTATACTAGTAATACTATCATCATCTACTGCTCTCACCTATTGCTATTTATATCACTACTGTCTACTGTTCAACCTATATCTACTGCTACTGTCAACTACTACCACCACTGTCTACTGCCACGGTCTACTACCATTCTGCTGCAGCTGTCTGCTGCCAACAAATCCCGGTGTCAACCCCTACTGCTACCCTACTATCAATGACAACTACTGCTGCAGTCTACTGCTGCCCTTGTCTACTACTGCCGCTGTCTACTACAATTACTGCCGCTATCTACCACTGCCCCTGTCTACTACTGCCACCGTCTACTACAATTACTGCCGCTGTCTGCTACACTTAACCACTACTATCACTGCACTGTCTACTGCTACCATCACTGCACCATTTACAGCTAACATTTATTTCATTTCTGTGTTTGTGTTTCTATGTTTGTAATATTTATTTCATTTATGTGGTTGTGAAACCCTTATAAGCGTTAATTAAGGTGCAGTGGATGTTGGTACTGTACGAATGGCAATAGAATCTTTTTTTTTCAATGGACGAAAACTATTTTTGATATGTGTGTTTAGTTTCGGAGAATCTTCATAAGCTTTGCTTCTGTGTAAAAAAGAACAGAATAGCTCTAAACACACGGACAAATATTATTTTAATTTCAAACTTCTAAATAACAACGAATGAATCCTTTTCATTCAATCCTTTGGTTTATAGAAAGTATTATTATAGGAATGTATTAATGGAAATCTTTTTCGATATCATAACTAAAAAAAATTATGATAGAAGAAAAAATTCTAATATTTGCCTTTTTCAAGTGCAAAATTTAATCGTTTTTCAACTAAACAATATTTTATGATACTGTGATTAGACACTAATGAGGGGATTTTGTTATGTTTGTCTAAAATCTAATATTGAAATCTTGTGCTTCGATACCAATTTGGGAATCTTGTGCCTAAATACTAATCTTGTGATTTTTCGATTTTGCAACTAGACAATAATCGTGTACTTTGTGACTGATTATATTAATAACGGTGACTAGATAATATTCTGTTACTAGACAAAAATATTGCGGTTGAACAATAGTCTTACGATTGTGTGACAGGTTGCCGATTGTAATTTGTGGATGTGATCGACTGTAATTTTGTGGTTGTGATCTTATGACTAGACATTAATTTTGTGATCTTGAGACTGGACACTAATTTTTTAACTTTTTTGGCTGGACTGAAATTTTATGACTTCGTGACTGGTTACTGACTTCGGCATCTGGGGATTTGACACTAACCATTATTTTGTAATTAGTCGCTAAAATTGAATTTGACAATCAGCCACTAATTTTAAGATCTCAAGATCAGATAATTATTTTGTAATTTGAACAGTACATGCCAACAACTCAGTTGATGATCACTGAAAAGCAAAACGCGAACAGCTTGACCTATACAAAGAATGGAGTCGAATTCAACCGTCAAATCGAACTGCTGAAAGGGAGCTTAGCAACAATTGAGACAAATCAAAAACAAAATTACAAACACGAGCTAAGGCTTCGGTCGTAAGAGATTCGACTTGAACAGCATCTAAATACTATAACCAGCCCAAGCATATTAAAATTATTCCGCGAAGAAAGGATATGAATCTAAATCCCTAAATTCTATTAACTAATGAAAAGTTTAAAGAAATATGTGCAGGAAAAGACGTCATGTACCTAAACTTGATGTCCCATTACACTGGACAGAATGATCTTTTCAAGAAAGATTGCATCCATCTGAATAAAGTCGGGCAAGCTAAGCTGGGAAGCTTACTGACCACCGCCATGCTTGAACTAACCGCCACATTGGAACACAAAATTGGTAATGTACAAAATTCAACAGGCATATTGAAAATATATCCAGAGCATCAACAAGGTAAAGCAAAATAAAATTCGGACAACTGCAATTTGACCAACACAGCACTAAATGATCCTCGAAGACACAGGAAAGCAGTAAGGAGTTTGACTATAACACATTCTTGTCCGTACAAACTACGTTCACATAACGTACCCTAACCCAATATCCAACATTGAAAAAGAAAGAACATCGCATCCGACACGAACAAACCATGAAACGAACAGCTCTCCCGATAAATCGGTATCACTTAACCTCACCTCTGCAGCAGACATCTCTGGCTCTGCAAGAAACGCTTGCAAAGCCACAAAACTATCGGCAGCCTAACCACGTCCATTGGGATAACTTGAATACAACCGCATTATCACAGAACGATTATAGACTAGGACAACTGAAGATACTGGTTGGCAACGTACAAAGCCTCCTACGAAAAATGCCAGAACTTCAAGGCATTGTGTCAACGTTGTCACATGACATCATAGCCGTCAATAAAACATGGCTAGATTTTAATGGAAGACATCTCCCAGCGGAAGTCTCAATAAAAAGAGACGTTTTGCATAATGTCAAGAAACCGTCACATAGCAAAAGAGGTGGTGGTTCCCTTATCTACATCAAAGAAAAGCTGCAACCACAAATCAAAACTAAGCGAGTAGCAGAAAAATCGGAAATGCTACATCTCAACATCCAACCACATCCAGGACAAACTATCAAAATTGTGCTCGTGTATTAGGAACCCAACCTGCACAGCAATTGAAGATGACGAATTCTATGATTGCCTTGATAATATTCTTAGTACTCCTCACGAAACACTAATCAAGGGAGATTTCAACTTGCCCCAAATAAACTGGACTACTCGCCAAAGTCAAGCACCCGGCTCAAAACTTATTAATTTGATGAATACAAATTTCCTGCAGCAGCATGTCAACGAACCAACTAGAGGAAACAACATTCTTAACCTCGTCATGACGATTGCTGATTTCAGTATAAATAGCCTAGAAGTTACGGACAAGATCGGTGACCACCAGATGATAGACTTCTCGCTCGAAGTACGAGACCCTAACACAAGGACTCAACATAAACAAATCCTTGACTACAAACGGGCAAACTTCAAACTAATGATAGAAAAGCTTAGCAGCTATAACTACAAAGTATCACATGAGCAACAAAAACGCCGAGGAATGCTACATGATATTCAAATATAAGATTGCAACCGCTACAGACCACCATATCCCAAGAAAGCGAATCAGGCCAACCAATAACCCTCCTTGGTTCTCACAAGAAATTAAACGCCTCATCAATGCAAGACAACATTCGTACAGAAAGCTCAAACGATACCAAACAGAACCCCATCGTCAAGGACATATCCAGGCCTGCACGGCTGTTAAGTGAACGATAAAATCTACAAGACGAAATAAAAAAATTACAGTTGCAACACAAGCTAAAACTAACCCGAAAAGCTTCTACAAATATGTGAACGAACGACAGACGACTCAAAAGAGACACGTTTGGACCACTGATTGATTCTGGGGCCTCAACGCAAACGAGCAACAAAAGCAAAGCCAAAATTTTTAATACATACTTTGCTTCTGTGCTCACTCACGAAGACTTTACTGATATCCCGCAACCTCATGATTTAAACACTCAAGAAATCCTGTCAGATGGCGTATTTACAGTAAAAGAGGTAGAGGAACAGCTCAGCATTTTAAACCCATATAAGTCAACTGAACCCGATGGCCTTGGTCCCCGGATGCTCAAAGAAACAGCCGAAGTAATAAGCGAACCTCTAACAAACATCTTCAATCGATTTCTTGAAACTGGGATAGTTCTGGATGATTGGAAGCTCGTATTTTTCACTCCTATTTTCAAAAAGGGGAACAAACAAATCCCTAATAACTATCGTCCAATCAGTCTAACATCTGTCATCAGCAAAACAATAGAAAAACTACTCAGAGTCCGTATAACACCAAATGACCAAAAACACAACGTACACAATGTACAATGACCAAAATCTTATTAATGACACCCCAGCACGATTTCAGTGAAAAACGTAGCTGCCTCACGAATCTCCTTGACTTCTTTGGAGAAGTTAACCGCATATACGACCGTACAAAAGCCATAGACCTTGTATTTCTAGACTTTCAAAAAGCCTTTGACAAAGTTCCCCACGAAAGACTCATGGCCAAAGTGGAAGCGCATGGAATACGAGGCAACTACTCCCGATGGATACGAAACTGGCTCACTGGTCGCACTCAACGCATGGTGATTTACGATGAAACAAGCGATTCAGCGCTTGTAACATCAGGAGTCCCTTACGGGAGAGTTTTAGGCTTGCTCCTCTTCATCATCTACATCAACGATCATGATGTCGGAATCATCAGTAAAATCAACAGATTCGCCGATGACACGAAACTCTGTCACTGAGCATTCACCGAAGGGGACAGAACAACTATCCAATCAGACCTCAACCGTCTTCTACAATGGACTGAAACCTGGCAAATGAGCTTCAACATTGAAAAATGTTCAGTAATGCACGTTGGTGCAAATAACCGGTATTTCCAAAACACGATGTATGACATACCTATTGAAACACTCCAGCAACAAAAAGATCTAGGTGTCATTGTCACTGAAAATCTCAAACATGACAAACAAGTGGAAAAAGCGTAAAAATGCGAGCAGGATTCTTGGTTTCATTGCACAAAACTTTGAATATAAATCAAGGAACATAATATTACCGCTCTATAAAGCGCTAGTCCGGCCTCATTTAGAATATGCAGTGCAAATCTGGTCTCCAACCTTAAGAAAAGATATTAATAAATGAAAAAAATACAACAAAAAGCAACGAAGATGATTCCAGAGCTCTGCAATCCTAGCTACGAAAGACGTCTTCAACGCCTTGAACTTATACCCCTAGAACAAAGAAGACTGCGAGGGCAACTTATTGAGACCTTTAAGTATCTCAACGGCCTTAACAATGTTACCCTGGAAGGGATTTTCGAAAGAGACGGTAACGTACGAACCAGAAATAATAGTCTAAAATTATTTCTGAGAAACTTCAAGACATCTCAGGCTATGAACTTTTTTCCCGTTAAATTACTGCAACTTGGAACCAGCTGCAAGAAAACATAGTTTCTGCTAGCACTGTGAACACATTCAAAAATCGTCTTGATAAATTTTGAATCACAAACCTACCCTAGTATTACATCCTACTAACTTTATGTCCCTAACTCCTTAACTCTAATATATGATTGAGATAAATGCACCTGACATAAACGCCTGTGCGTGATATGTGTGCACATGACTAAATTGACTTACGTGGTTAAGGTGTACGTGCATGACTGATGTATTTACTTTAGACGGCATGGGACTTTGGTTTTGAACCAAGAATGGGCCAAACGGTTCGTTCCTATTGCCTTATTCTATTCTTTTCTATTCTATTCTAAGGGAGCGTTTTAGGCCCGCTCCTCTTCATCATCGACATCAATGATCTTGATGTCGGAATCATCAGTAAAATCAACAAATTCGCTGATGACACGAAACTCTGTCACAGAGCATTCACTGAAAGGGACAGAGCAACTATCCAGTCTGACGTCAACCGTCTTCTACAATGGACTGAAACCTGGCGAATAAGCTTCAACATTGAAAAATGTTCAGTAATGCACGTTGGCACAAATAACCGGAATTTTCAACACACGATGGATGACATACCTATTGAAACAGTCCAACAATAAAAAAATCTAGGTATCATTGTCACTGAAAACCTCAAACATGACAAACAAGTGGAAAAAAACGTCAAAAATGCGAGCAGGATTCTTCGTTTCATTGTGCGAAACTTAAAATACAAGTCAAAGAACATAATGTTGCCACTGTATAGAGCGCTAGTCCGGCCTCATTTACAATATGCAGTGCAATTGTGGTCTCCTACCTTATGAAAAAACATTAATAAAATGGAAAAAAATACAACGGAAAGCGACGAAGATGATTCCAGAACTCCGCAATGTCAGCTACGAAAGACATTTTCAACGCCTTGAACTTATATCCATAGAACAAAGAAGACTGCGAAGACAACTTATTGAGACCTTTAAGTATATCAACGGCCTTGACAATGTTACCCTGGAAGGGCTTTTTGAAAGAGACGGTAACGTACGAACCACAAATAACGGTCAAAAACTATTACTGAGAAACTTCAAGACAGCTCAAGCTATGAACTTTTTTCCCGTTAAAATTACCGCAACTTGGAACCAGCTGCCAGAAAACATGTTTCTGCTGGCACTGTGAACACACTCAAAAATCGTCTGGATAAATTTTGGATGTCGATCCCGCCCAGTATTACATCCTACTAACTCTATGTCGCTAACACATTCAGGCTAATTTATGATTGAATTAAATGCGCGTGATATAAATGCCTGTGGGTGAGTGATGTGCATGCACATGACTAAATTGCCTTACGTGGTTAAGGTGTCCGTGCATGACTGATGGATTTATTTTAGACAGCATGGGACTCCGGTATTGAACCAAGAATGGGCCAAATGGCTCGTTCCTATAGCCTTATTCTATTCTATTCTATGATTTTAGTGTATTTTATATTAGTTTATTTTTCTGATTTGTAGAGAAAAGACGTTATTAACTCAATATCTATTAGTTGGATATTAGGAAGAATAAAATGGTAAAATAATTGCCCGAGTCTATAGTTAGTGCTACATGATACTCTGCTTAACCATATATAAATGAATTAACTGGTCTTCCAACTGGTCTACTAAATTTATTGATAAATTAAACCAAGACTCCATTTTTAAGCCATACAATACCCAAAAAATTGTAATTTATTTTAAAAGAAATTCAAATTAATTATTTTTAAACATCTTGTATGAGATATGTTAAGAAGACTTGACCTGAAAATTTATAGGTTCTATCAATATTAGCACAGAGAAGAGTTAATGTTTTATGAATTGCTCATTTTATCCTAATATTGAGACCATTTTTGATGCTGGAGAGCCATAAAATAGTGCTTCATCGATTGCCAATTTACATATAGGCCTACCTGAATTATTAATATCTAATGGATCATAATCTCCTACAATCTCTTCAAATGCATTAATAAGAATTTGATCTATTTTGAAACCTACAAATTTTTGATGAAGATACTCGTTACTATAAATAACTTTATTTCTAAACTGAAATTTTCAAAGTATTCCGTGATATGCAATAGATTAAAATCTACTCATTTCATTCGAAATTTTGTGTACCAATTCCTGAATAAAAAATTCACTAAAAATCACTTATGTTATTGAAACCTCTGAATTGATTACAAAAGAAAAATTCTATACCTATTTAAATTATAATTTGTTATCTTGTTCTTTAAATGAAAATTAAATTTCATTTTCAATCGAACTCAAAGAGTTAGAAATATTCCCGTGATTCAAAGTTTTTATTTTTGTATGATAGAAAGTGTGAAAAATTATCAGGAAATATCAAGTATTTTCTAAGTCATTTAACTTTCCTTCCGTGATTATGTATTTGGGTCTTTCGTAAGGAAATTCAAGCGATTAATCATTTTTTAATGGGGCTATCAATATAAATCTATACAGTATGTCCCACAAAAACCCGAACCCGTATGTCCCGTCTCAGAAATACCATCATAAGAATACCATAAGCATTTAATTTCTAGCAAAATTATCTAGCTCTTTTCTATGGATTAATTTTGAGGGATAATTTTGCTAGAAATTAAATGATTATGGTATTCTTATGATGGTATTACTGATACGGGGCGTACGGGTTCGGGTTTTTGCGGGACATACTGTTCTATTCGAAACAAACTTGAGAATGAAAACATCCGACATATCGTAAGATGCTTCCTATCTTAAAATTTCGCTCGAAAAGTACCCAGTCAAAAATTGTAAAACCCGTCAGAGAAGTAAACCTGAAAACTAATTGATCTGAAAAATGCAGAAAGTTGGTTTTTTGACTTCTTAATGAATACACACGGAAATCACGAAAATTCTAAGGAGAACGTCTAGAGGAGCGAGCATGGCGACTTGCCTACGTAAGCAGAGCACATCACAACCAATATTAAGAACTATCACTATATCCAAGAACTTCCGTGTTTGAAAATCGCTTTTATAGTCGGCGTGGATGGATTGTGGGTCGAGACCTGGTGACCAGGGCTCCCACTCAAATTTTCAGATAAACCTAGATTGAACATGAAAAAAACCCAGATTAGTTAAAAAAAAACTAGAAGTCTTATTTTAATAAGAAAACAATAAAAGTTAACTTACATGAGTTAAAACGATGATGTTAAGGCTGATTTTATTCTTGTTCCTTCTACCAATTCTCTTCTGCAGCGCAAATATCGACATTAAGATGACTTTTCTGTTGTGCAAGGCGCTTTTCATTACGCTCGTGACATACTCCGTTGATGAAATCTCATACTAATTCCTGTTTAGGTTTCCAATCGTGACAGGTTTTTTTACTCCTTGACAATGCTTGTTTTGCCAACAACCTATCCCTAACAGTGTCTGTTTTCAGCGAGTTTGTTTGTTTTGTTTTGACATGATTTACAAGTGAAAATATTCTTTATGCTGATGCGGATGAGTGTGGCAGAACACTTTGGTTGGTCATGAAATCAGAAAGTATTCCAAATTTTGAGTAGTCTAATCCGTCCTTGATCTTATGCAGAGTACCAGAAATCAGGTATAGATTTATTCGACACCGACACGTCTCTGAATTGTCGATAGAGCCTCCATTTGTTTTTCATGGTAAGTAATTCCTTCTTGAATGAGATAAGATGCTTTTGCTGCTTGCATTTTAACCCCTTTAGCAATATTGCGGTTATGAAAGGCTTCTTACACACTTGTATCAAATGATCAGTGTGAGCAAATGGCATATGATGCTGCTCGGCAATGAAAGCAGAGATCATCATTTCTGCCTTTGCCACCTCCTCGTTTTCTGTAAACTTCGGTTTATTGACAAATGTATCTAACTTCGTTGTTGATTTCGTAAATTTGTTATTCTTGTGTATAGCAGTTTTACTATGCGATAGCAACATTGACTTATATGCGTTTCTATTTTTGTATCACAGCATGTGCAGTAACTACAACCCTTTTCACTTGGATCTTCTTTAAGCCACTCTTTCAAAATCTCGTCCTTTAACCATTGTTCTTTGAAAGATTGCTTCTATCACTTTTTAGACATCTTTTTTTCGAGGGCTAGCCATTTTGAATACGAGTGCGGCTGAAATATGAAAATGAAATATCTATAATAAATTTCTAGACATTCACTTTTGAAGAATGCACAATCAGGTTTACGATCAAAATGCACGTCACGTCACTGTAACGAGCCAAGCAACACAAGCTCACACAAGCCGGGAGAGCAAGTTTGTAAGATACTTGTTCGTTACTCGTTTTTACGGGCGAGAAACAGGTTGAACACATTCTACCCCATCCGATAAGCGTAGTTTTGTATCTGATATGCTTTTGCATACGGTGATATGGTGTATCATACGGTGAACATATGATAGAAACAAAATTTCTTAACTGCATTATTCAACTTTTTCCAGTTAATGATGAATTTACTGTCTGGAAATGCATGTCTACCCATGGAAACCTTTCCCGCTGATGACCTACCTTAATCTTAAGACCATTGGTTCAGAGTGGTCTGACGACGTAAGATTAGCTCCATAGAGTTTCAAACTGAGCACGCGATCTTCGTTTTACCCATGACTAGCAAGATCAGGGATATTCAGCATCTTCGCTATATGTGAACATATGCCTATATAATAGCTACTTAGCGCTCCGGCACGTCACCGCCCTCGCACCCCACCTTGGAAGGTCCCCTACTTGGTCGTTGACATAAAGGGCCAAGTCCAACCAGCTACACTGTCGTTTGACATCTCAGTGTTATACATACTGTAAGGGGGCGCCACGCCCACAATCCCTTTTTATTTACTAAGACGTTTAGTGGATTCGAACCCTCGTACCTACCACCATAGGGTAGGAGTGTTAACCACTGAACTATGAGGTAATGAGGGCTGAATTTACTGCCTGACTTAAAAAAAACCCAGATTTACCGATATTTCAAAAATTAAACCCAGCAACCCAGGAGGGGTTTCAAAAACCCAGATCTGGGTGGAAAACCCCATGAGTGGACTGGCTCTACCTGGTGTCGAGACGGTGAGCTGCACCCATTAATTGTGTTGCACTCCAGCTTCTTGTACGGACCATATTCAATTATATTTTGATAATTTCACGCGGGCCTTAGTTTGGACACTCCTGGTCTAGCATATATATGTAAATAAAAGTTAAAAATCGGCAAAACTTTTTAGCACCAATGTAAACAAATTCGGATTTGGTTGTTTTTTACACTCTTCATCCAATAAAAATTGAATGCAGCGATTTTACCAGTTCTATTCCATCTACAAAAAACGTTTTTGAGGGTGACTTTACTGTCGCCTCTACTCATTATAGGCTCATTCTCCCTGCGGTAGCTTTTCACGACAAATAAGCACTAAGATTAAAAATCAAAACAAATAAATTACGAGTAGATTAGAAACCATTGGTCTACATTTAATTTCTCCACTCTGAAAGTTGTATCCATGCAAACTTAGATTTCATTTTGGTTCGTAATATTTTAGTTATATGGATGGATAGATAAATAAATTTCAAAAATATCTTAATGAAATTATTAGAACATCACTCACAAAAGTAGACAACGGGTAAAGTTAAGTTGTAAAAATCCGTGCCGAGTAATATTGAGACTCCGTCATCACCGTCTATCAAGCAAGAGAATAGGTCCATTGTGGCCCATGGCAAAAGTGTGTCTCCGTTCTCCAGGGTTATGATACAATCATAGGTAGGAATCCATTCTGCAAAAAAAAAGTGACTGCTCACGGCGATGCACACGGTAAGTCCTCCTAAGACGCGCTTCTACAAACTTCGGAGTTATTATATCCACAGACGTACATGGCCTACAAAAGAGAATATAATTCCTCAGAAACCCTCGCAAGCGACACTCGTGACGAGCGTAGACAACCACAACACACTGGTTTATTCAAAACACCTGATTCTCATTCACCAGACATATGAGTTTTAATTTGAATAAACTGCTTACCACCTAGGTAATATTTCGTTCCATATCAGTTCAGACGTCAGTGGGTATACACTTTTAACAAATTTAACTGAAGGTAATGCATTGTTTTGAATAAATGAAAATATTCAAGTTCAAATGAATGAATCATTATTTAAATTGTATCGTACATTGTAAGTACGATACTGTACTGTAAGTCTCGCATACAGGAGATATTTGTACACATCACCCAGTTCAACGATTCAAAATTACTAGCTGCTCAGATGCAATGAAATACTTGTGCTTCTCGTTTACATAATCTTAGTCATAACTAGGATTTTTTCTGCTCGAAAATTATCTCAAATTCTATTAGAAAAATTAGAAACGTTGAAAGCTAAATGTGTCAGTAAAAAATTAAAAAGTAGTGAAAATGACAAACGGCAGGAAAGGAAGATAGGCTTGAAACTTTGAATCTCTAGCTCTGCGTTTGATTTTTATGGGGTCATGTAAGCAAGCCGGAAATTGAACTCCGTCAAAACTTTGTAGTTTTGTGGGATAAGTAAGTGTATGAGATAGAACGGCGAGAACGCCAGTGGCTGGTAAATCTTATACGGAAAAATTGTGTGCAGGTTCAATAAAAAGACGTGAGAATCCTGTTTTATGTTCGGTCTGGGTGTCGTGGTGCTGCTGTAAGCCCGACTTATCTTCCCCAGTTAGTTTAGATTGGGACTGAAACAATTAACTTATCACACAACAGAACTGCATCTGCTGTGATCTGTACAAATTAAATTTTTCACGGTGATTTTTCAAAATTATATGGTGATAAAGTAACTTTTATATAACACACGAAAATGGGAAAATGCACTAAGTTGGAAATTTGCTTATTCAGTTCAACAGCTGTTAATGTTTTCATATCAAACGTTCCACATTTTTGAACAAATATTTGGAAACGAAGTATCATGAACAAAATATAATTACCAGAAATTTTAATCGGAGTGAACAGTGGGTTGGAAAACGAAAGGTCTGAATCGACTACAGTAGACATCATGTACTGCCTGACTGGACCTTTGATTCCGGAGTTGCCTTCGATCTCGACCATTTTGTACGGAGTTTCGTCTGAAAGGGAAAATAAGGGAATTTACCGTTAGTTCATGTAAACATGCAGGAGTAATATCGTTACGAGTAAAATCAATTTGCAATCAGCATATGGAAAAAAGTGAGTTAAAGCAAGCAGAGAACACCAAAATATAATGGCAAATCATGATACAAAATACGGAAGCATAAATTATCATTTTCAGAAAGTGTATTCATACGTTGGCAGAGAAGTAAATTCATATTATCATTTTAATACAGTAATATTTATAATCTTATATTTTTGATATGTCTATTAGCGTAGGTAATGACTTCATTCAAATTTATAATTATGTCACCTTTCAGGAACCATTAGAAGGAAATCATTACTCTAATAGAACTGACTGGATTAGCATCATGAAGTCAACACGCAGTTTTAAGCGTACGGTATGGCCTGCTTCTTTATTTGCTGTGTTTTCTATTATTGCTGGTCATCATCACGTTTCACCAACCCACACTCTTAATTTGCCATTCTGTTATTTGCTTCGTCAATTTCATTTCAGTCACACTCCAATGTTCACTCTGTGCATCGCTCGAAAAAGGTGATACGAGGCAATTGGAAGCCTCATAAATAAAAATAATTAAGGAGTATGTTAGAATAAAAAAGACAAAATCATGCGTGCTCGCATGTGTTTGTACGTGTGTTTTTAAGTGAATATTTCCCAATGTACGGACAATAGAACATTTTTGCATTAGAAATACCGGCACCAGTACTATATACAAAAATCAGTGAGAGTTCATTTGCTGAGCTGTACTGAAATTCAATATGAACAAAACCTTAACTCAGCAGATGCTTCAGAGAGCGATAAATTGTACCCGCATCTATTTCAGGTCGTTCATACGCTTTAGGCAGAAAATTATGATGTTCGTGTGGGAATGTGGGAATCACTCTACCGTTGCCAACACAATTCTCAGTAGTTAGCAAACTTATGATTAATCATTGAGCTAATCTATTACCTCCCTGATCGGATGAACAAACACGATATTCGAATTTGGGGAAAGCCAAATCCAGCAGAAATTTTCAAGCATAAAAAAGACTTGCCAAAGCTAGTGATTTAGTTCGCCAAATCTAACACTAGGTTGACTAGACCATTTGAATATTGCGATGCATCCGGTGAAGCTGCCTCTGTTGCAGAAAAAATTGTCACCGATACTCCTGAAGGTCGCTATGTCACGATTTCGAGCAAGAAATGATCTTGCCAAAGGATTTTTTCAACATGACTGAGCCTGTTACTTAGGGCCAGCTGTGATTAGGGCCTTTGCCATGGCCTTTTATTCCTCTAGAACACCAGCATTTAGCATCACTTTGCCACGTTAATGAGGAATTTACTGACTGTCAATTTATGATCCGTGAGGTTTGTAGGGACGAAGCCATATTTCGAGCACGTGGTTTTGAGTGGTACAGGGTGGGGAAGCAAAACTTCCAAATTTTGGTAAAGAATTATAATCATTCATAGGAGATGTATTTTTTATTCAAAGACAAAATAATGGCTTCTACATACAAATACAGAATATATGAAACTTTTTTATTCGATAGTTATTCCTTTTTTATCAATTACTGCCTCTACAAACCCTCGGAACCTTCGACGACTCTTTACCAAAAAGTGGGTTTACATCTTGGCCCACTCTTCAATGATGACAGCCTAAAAAGAATTAGTATTTGGATAGGAGGTTTTATTAGTGCTATGCTACCTCTGGCTGAAAAAGGGCCAGAAATATGATGGCCACAAATCAGCAAAGTTGGATATGTAGAAATTTTGTACTTTCTTAGCTGTATGGGCAAGAACACCATCCTGGGTTCACACATAGTTGCTCACCGGATAGTTGGTTTTGAGCCATGGTAACACATGGCACCTCAGCGTCTTGTAGTAGGCATCACTTCTTAGGTTTGTCTTCAGATTTGTAGAAGTACATAGGCATCTTTTTGTCATCGAAGGGCACAACTCCAAAAGCCATGACTGTATGCTTCGTTCTGAAGGTGTCTATGACTTCAGCTATCGACTGGGCCAAAAATCTGTCATTTCTGCAGTTCAAAACAGCATCAACAGTAAAGATCTTTTTATCCAAAAATGTTTTCACAGTGGACGAGTTATTCTTAAGATATGTAAGGACTTTTTTGCCCCTCTCTAATCTTACGATATTCATGCGTCCCGTCAGCAGGTGTCTTCGAAGCCTGGTGTAAAATTTCATGTCCAAATTCCCTTTCACTGTTTTTCTGATTGTTTTGCGTGACACATCAAGTCCAAAAGTCAGTTTTCTCATGAAATTGGTTGGGTCCTTATTTTGGCACAGGGGGTGTGCATGAAATTTTATTCCGTTTTATGTTCCGTCCACCGCTGCCAGACTTTCTCTGGATGCTCTTGTTCATAGCAACTCCACTCTTCACGGTATAAACAGTCCTGTAAGGATACTCCAACTATGATTGAAATAACCTTTGATGCAACTTCTTCAATGATCATATCAGATAGTCTTTGGAATTTATCTTCCTGCACACTTATGTTATACAAAATTATCTGAAAGACTATGGTGTTAAATTGCATCAGGTTTCAAATAATTTAGTATAATGGCTAATGAGTAAAACCTGTGTTGCAAGTTTTGCTTCCCCACCCTGTACAAAAAATTCAAAGATGGTAGGGAAGTTGTACAAGACAAACGACAAGATGGACGTATGACATCAACCTGAACGGATAAATATGTGACCAAAATTCGAGACGTGTCGAATTCTGATTGTCATTTTAGTGTTTGTTTCATAGCATAGGTTTTATATCTGGAAAAAGTCATCGTGCATTCAATTGTGACCAATAATTTGAGAATGAAAAAGTGTGTGCGAAAGTATCGTGCAGATACATTGGATTTCCAATTCTTAGTGCTAAGGTCCTATGCTAAGGCAAAATTCCAGTCCTCTGTGCTGAAACTTGAAGTAGAGGCTCGTAGGAACAGAAAGATGAGCGTTGTGAAGGTCTAGTCTTATAATATTTACAAACGAACTAAACAAAAGACATGCGTCCATCAGACAACTGAGGAGTGAAGTGCGTAAATCTTAGTGATTTTGTGAACACTTTAATATTTAGGATTAATTAAAAAAGCGAGTAAATACATATATATGGGAAACTGTGTAAAACAAATTTAATGAAAAAAGAGCTTCAGAATTCAGTATGAAAAGGTTATAGGGATCTAAATATTATCTTCATGAGTGAACTGAATAAATGGCACTATAGACGTGAAATAACTTTTACTGCTTGAACAAAAACTTCTTTGTCACATTGTACAATAGACAACGACTGTTTTATAGATGTTCCAGGATTTTTTTATTGACCCTCCGATGTGTACGCTTATACGTTCCACTTAACTTAACTTTTGCATGTTCATATGAATGTAGAAGTATGCATCCCTGACACCATTTACTTTAATAGCACGCAACAGTATATGGATGTTGAGCCTCACCTAAGCTCAATACCGCAGCCTCGTCAGCGAGTTTTTCTAGCCATACGAAGATAACAAGGCTGTCAGTATTACATATGAAGAGGGAGGCGCCCAGTTGGTAGCCAGTGCAATTGCAGTCAAATACAAACGCGTCCAAGCCTACAAAAAGTCATGCAATTTTGTAGTATCAAGTTGTTGCGGAGGAAATGTGCTTGAAAGATCAACAATAAAATGTTTCAGAAGTGTGAGAAAACTTATTTCAGTAATCATAATATGATCCAAGTTCATGTATGATCTTTCTCTTACTTTTATATACGTCATGTATTCCATTTTTTTATTCACATTTTGTTTCAAAAACTTGTCCTAATATTCTAATTGTTTCGTTTTATTTAAAAATGTTCTGTTTAGTATAAAAATTTCAAAGTGCTCGGATAAGTGTAATCAGTATAGGAGAAATAAGGAGGCTAGGGAAACAAAGTAGGGAAGATTCTTAATAATGAAAAATCTAATTTCATTTCTACGTCCTAGATCTTGTGATTTGACCCCTTTGGATTTCTTTTTATGGGGGTACTTAAAGTCAAAAGTATACATTAATAGGCCTCGTACTTTGGAACATTTGAAAGAGAACATTTCTCAAGAGATTCGCAACATTCCTCCCGAGATGCTAAGAAAAGTGATGGATTCTGTTACGAAAAGAATGCGCATGTGCATAAACAACATGGTAGACATTTAGATGATATCCTATTTAAATAAAAACTCCAATACCCTTTCTTTCGTTTGCAATTTACCTGAAGTTTCTATCTCAAGTAGTTTTTGCATAAATTAATTCTAAATATATCATGTGACTTTTGCCACACCCTTTACAAATGAACCTCATTTGACGCAGAAATCAGTGAGAAGACGTATTCACATTTTCTCATTGTCCGCTTATATTTTTTAGCTACTTCTTTCATCGGCACATAATCATCCAATATGACATCTTCACTTCAAATTATAAATTTCTTATTCCTCTAGCACAGCAATAACTCGTAATCCACGTTTCCAAATTTCAAAATTTACTTTCTCAGTTTCAGTGATTGAGACTGAGCTCCTTACGAGTATCTATGATAGTCGTATTGATTCTTGTTCCCTTTATTTTATATCATTGATACAGCATTAAAACTACTTGTACACTTTATGTATGCTACATCAGTAAGATTCTTCACTGGAAACAATAGAATATTTTGCCTACAACTTGCAATTATGAAGCTCGGTCCTTTGATTGTGTGCACTGCACAGCCCATTAATTAGCTCGAAATCATTTCTTATATGTTTCATATTGTAGGAACAAAATATAATTTTTACTTATATACTACAGTGTATCTACATCTCTGTCTCTCTCTATCTCTTTATCTCTTTATCAATGTGTGTCCATCCCATTTCTTCCAATCTATTTGTGAAGAAAAAGTTATTGAACTGAAATCAGAATCTAAAGTGAATAGCTACTTTGACTTCTGTTCGCGTTGCACAATTAAATATGTATATTTGATTAATTTATTTCTAGAAGCGTAAAATGAATTACATCTCATAGATCCTTAATTTTATTATACCGGAACCGTGAAATTTCTACGGTCAAGTTATTGATCGATAAGATATAGAATGGAAGTTCTGTATATATTCCTGAAAAATAATAATTTAAAACATAATAATTGGTATTAAATCTTTATTATACCTTAAAATTGACAAATGTATTTATTTCATAGTTCCTTAATTTTTTCACCACTAAACCGCAGAATTTCCACGTATACTATCTAATTACTAAGAAACTGCACTAGCATGTCGTACGCAACTACAATCGAAACTTAACATTAACAAATAATTTTGATTCATCATAATCCTACAGTGTCCCAGTTGGGTGAAATAAACTGAACAGTAGAAGGCTAAAGGGTCAAGAAGTTGTTTCAAAGTCCCGCCTCTAGTTAATACCATAAAATGAATTCCATAAACCTTACACACAAAAGGTACAACTCACAAAAATTAGCCCTACCCTATCAACAGACCCCCCAACAAATGGAAACACGTTTCAAACACCTTGAAGCACCCGCGACACGCCTCACAGACAGCAGTTCAGTGATGCTGTAACTTAATTTCTTACATGAGTTGAAAATTGAATATGAAGAAAGTACTCTGCACTACTAGTGTGTGGAGTGAAAAAACAACTCAGAAAAGTAAGCAGGAGCTACAATAGACTAAAGGGAATATAGTCTCACAGCGTCGGAGAGCTGCCCGACGACTTCTTTACAGCTCCAAATCTGCAGGACACGCAGAGAAGTATGTTAGTTTTAGTTAGTTTGTAGTGAAGAGAAAGCTTATTTCATTAATTAACTTCAAATACGGGGACGTTTTCCTCTCCACTGTGTCAATATTTGAGTATTGTGCTGCAAATAACAATTTACCAATCAGCATTTGTAAGCTCTTTAGGCTGTCAATCTCAGAGTGCCTCATTGCCACAGCAGTTCTCTTCTAGTTGACAATTGTAGAAACTATTTTTTATACTAGCTACTGACGTAATTTCCCATGTCCCATTGCTATACCTATGTATATCGCAATTGGTTCAATTATCAGAAGAAAATTATCAATCAGTAATTATGTTTCCCGGAGACTCCTTTTGAATTATGCGCTTCCTGTGTACGGAGCGCATTAACTTTGTTTAATGAAGAATCAGTTGCGAAGCCTTATAAAAATTTACTTTGAAGAATTAAACTCGATCCGTCTGCCTCCACATCCTTTGTAGCTTAATAACGATACAAATGTAATGTCATACACCCTCAGACAACCTACTGATGGTTATTGTTTTGTGGGTAAATCGAGGCAGCTAACACGAGGGATCCAACTCCGGACAGTCTTGACATACTGAATGCAATACAGTGTCTGTGAATACTTGGTCAGTAAAATGAAAAGAAATGCAAATTATATAGACTATAATTGTATCAACAAAATTGTTATTCTTCACAAATCAATATCAATATACGTTTATTTATATTATGACCATCAACACTAAAGAGAAGCGCACAACTGAGACGGATAAATAACGAGGGTTTCATTTTTTTCAAATACGATGACTTGTACATACCGTTCCGAGCACGATGAGGGCGAACAGGCGGACTTGCAGCGTTACCATGATTGCCGGTTGCAGTTGAGCTTATAATGGAAAATAGTGTTTGTAAGATTAAACAGTTTCAAATATAATTTAGTACACTCGGTGTTTCTGAAACGAAAACACTGTTCAGATTATTATTTATCGAACCCAAAGCTTCTAAATTACAGAGCTTACAATAAGATATCTTATTGGTTTGGGCACTGAAGATTTAAAGCACAATGCTCGACCTATTAGAACATAAATACTTGATCTTCTAAAAGCATTACTGATGAAAAAAAATTAATATTTTTTCCGAGAGAAATACATTGTGACAAAAATAAAACCTTTCGCTCTCTCATGGTAGTGTTTCAGCAGTAAATTGTTTACATTCATTTGATAGTCTTTGTTCTTCGAAAAATACGAAGCTTGTTTTTAGGGATATTACTTAAAATATTTCTATGGTATATTAGAAACATATAATATATCAGTTAAAGAAAAGAGAGGAGAAAATGTTATTTAAATGTTCCTTGGTGTAAATAAATGCAAATTCAAACGGAAAATCTAAGGGGTGTGTATCTCTACGTTAAAAATTCCCACGTCTAGTTGATTTTTTGCTAACACTTTGTCAAACTTCCATATTTTCAACATCTAAATTTATTCCATTACGATTTGAAACAAATGCTAATATTGAATTATCGAATACGCATGAACACTGAAACTACATAAGGAGTCACCCTGGAAAACTGCCTATGATACACTATGACAGTTTTCCAGGGCACTATGATACAGTATGGCAATTTAAACATGTAATAGTTGTGCGAACATACAAATGTTTCTACAAATTCAATTGGAGTTAAGTAACATCGCCATGGTTTCACAATGGTATTATTGGATAATTCATATTTTGAGAACCGAATTGAAAATTAAATCCAACACTACCGTCAGTAGGTTTCACAATCGCATCGTTTTAATCAATTGTTTGTTGACCTTGGATATTTTAAATTTTTAAAATTCCTCTAACTGCATTGTTTGGCCTGAACATTCGAAATTCTGACCGTGTTAGGACGTTTGCTGTCACAGTGAACAGAGCACCACGGCCGAATTCACCCACTACGATATTTTGACGATGATAATTTCGGACTACTAAAACTAAAGAAAAGTTTTATGAAATTACGGATAAAATGTTTTCTCAGTAATCATTCATAGTAAACAAAGCAGAGGATTGCCATTACTTGCATCATGGTTGACTTTTAATCATTCTTTTGATTAATTACAAGAATTAATTGAAATATGGTAGTAGGACAGCATGCAGAAGACCCATGTATTGAACCAGGATTACGTAAATGATGAGAGAGAAAAGAACTCATCAACAATCAATCATCATGCAATTGACACTAGGCAGGTAAACTTTTACCTTTTATATGCATTAAATCAATCACTAATAAATAAATTAGACATGTCATTATATTCACCCGAAGCATTAACGCGTACCGCCACACGCGAGTCATATAGGAATGCATATTTTTTTGGTTTGTTTCAATGTTGCATCACGTTCACACTTAGAAGGGAAAATTAACGGAACCTTTGCCCGACATAGGCTAGCATTTAAGGATTAATTGTGCCTCCGGTAATGTCATCCATTGAACTCAGTATAGATACTAAGATTATATATATAGAGAGAGGGAGAAAAGACGAAGGAGAAAAAGAGCGAGAGAGAAGAAGAGAGAGAATGGCCTTCAAAGGTGGGGCGGGGTAGATGCTTCGGAGGGAAAGGTGGAGAGGAGGAGGGGGGAGTATGCTTTGGAACGAAGATGCTTTAGAGGGAAGGTGGAGAGGTAGAGGAGGTGTGCTTAGGAAGGAAGCAGTTGAGAGGTGGAAAGTAGTTTGCAGCGACACATAAGTGAAGCTTTGTGTCTCTTGCGCTAGGCAAGTACGAACCAATCGGGAGGGGATGGAGGTAGCGTTCATACCTATCCAGAGATGGTCGGTCTATTCGTAATTTAAAGATGTTGTAATTAAAGAGTTAAAGATTTAAAAGGAATTGCTAACTCAGTAACTGGGGTCTTTTTTCCTCCTGCACTGATAAATCATTGAAAATAGGGCACGGAACTTTTCTTTCAGTAGCGTCCACTCGTTGGTTTTGAATAAAGTGACAGTGACCTTACAAAAGCTCAAATGTCTGGCCATTGCTTCAGAATAGCGGATAAGTTTTATTAGAACTAGTGTTATTTCCTGATGAGATGAAAGAAAGTAGTTTTCATGGAGACACATGAGACACATACAGGCTGCAGTAACATAACTTTTTTTTTCAAAACAAAACGCAATGAAATAAGAAAGGTATGTTTCTGCATCCTGTACTTCACAAATTATAACGTGACTGTACCGAACATGAGAAGTAAAATTGGTCTACGCTGAGCTTGCCACTTGGAGCTGGGGTCTACAATCTCCTGGAGGCATAGTCACGTAATCAGCTTACAAAAACTAGTAAGGCCAATTTTTACGATTCTACGGATTTTCAACGTTATATTTCAGTATCTATCGTTGGAAGCATTTTGTTCCACGCACGGCAAAAAAATTTAGCGGTTTTTGGTGCCCCTAAAATTTTCTTTAATATATTCTATTCATGCAAATCTTTGATTTTCCAGCTTTGGACCTGGGCCAGTCATTCATACATGGAAGGAGTTAGGTCTGACACTTACCCTTCCACATGGCACCAGGGTAACGACAGTAGAAATAGAGCAAAGTTGCAACCATTCTGAAATATAGTAACTAACATGAGTTACAAATTGTTTAGATTGCCACAGTGGTACCTCAGAATTTAAAGTTTAAAACGTCACCTAATCTGATTCATATTTTATTATAACTTTTCATTTTTTAGGTATGGAAACAATTTAAATGAAAGAGGAAAGAAGTTCGAAAAAAATCGTTCCCACTACTCCTTCTACAATTTAATTTCTTATTCATTCAACATCAATTTGTTTACCAATGTTTTTACTCTTCCTGGTGGTAAGGGGATCACCATCTGACACTCTGAACTGCTGAAGAGATGTTTTTCAATCGGATTTTGAATCTTCATGACACTTTTTTACGATAGTCAAAAATTCAAACGTTCACATTACGAATGAATTTGCCCGTTCCAAGAGTAAAAATTCACGTTGATGTTTGGCACAACATTACAAACTCATTGACTTTTCTTCAAATATTCGTATATTACCTTAACTTATGCAATGAAAAATTGCTCGCTTCTGGTAACACTGAACCGCACAGAAAGAACACAGTCAATTCTGATGGTAACGGCACAGAACCCTCTTGCCGCGACACTTAGCCCGACCAAACGTCAGTAAGTACTGTTGAGTGACTGTCAGGTGTACCTCGCTGTATTACAACAGGTGTACTCCAGTATGTTGTATCCGCACATTGCACAAATGTTTCTCGCATAACACGAGCTGAGCAATGATTGGTTCTACTGCAGCTGCCGTGTATTCGACGTCAGTTGTTACTGCTGTCATTTGTTTAAAATTTCGAGTCCAAAAACGGGAGTTTAAAAAAATAGGAACGGTAATATTTGACCATATTGAAGAAATATTCAAATAGTAACTATAAATTAGAGTTTTGTAATGCATAAACAACATTTTTTCATATATATCTACTTCTACACCACTAGAATGTTTTACTTCTTTCCTTGGCGTTAAGAACTGAGCAAATATTTTTACTGCACCAAACTCAAATCACGAATTTTACGTATCAGATAATTGTCGCTATTAGAATTAAACACTTTTGATTTTCTCCCAGCAAAGATTGATACGCACCAGTGTAAAATGTTCAAAACACAAATGAGAGCTCAGGGAGAGCAGTTTCTGTTACGTGAAGACAAACCATTCATCTTTCTCGATTGTAATTTCGATCTCATTCATCTCACTCCATTCAAAGGGAGTGAAACACTGTCTCTTTTATCTGTGTACATTCAGGTGATGTAAATACTTATACAAATAATTAATGTCTTTGAAAAATACCTCTCCAATAACTACCAAATTGTTATTTTTAACATGAACACGATTGCATGTAAAACTCTGGATTAATTTGGGTGAACACGAATCCTTTAGCCCTGATGTATGAAGATAGAAAATACAGAATTTAAATTTTACAAAAAAACATCTAGCAGAATCAGTAATGGAATGTCAATGCAGATATTTCTTCAGTTTTAAGATATTCGAATACAACAACTCGTTCACCATGAGTGCACTCTGTGGGACTCTCCATCCCTCGCCACCAAACTGCAGCTACGAGGTCTCAATCGTTCAGAACGTGTTATTAGTGTGCATCAAGATCGTATTTTAGATTACAGAGACTGAAATTACACTCAAATGCATATCAAATTTACATTTTAACTGCAATGTTGGATACGAAAACGAAACGTTATTTGTTGAGAAATGTTGAACAAGAGCATTTGGTCTCTTTGTGCGAGCAGAGTGAAAGATTGCTGCTTCTATTTTCAGATCATACGCTTACTGTTCAGAAAGTGTAAACTTAAATTGTGAAATTGTAAAATCCTGTAGTGGAATTGTAAAATTATAGAATCATACCGAAAACGTGTCGAATCAGATTGTAAGGCAATAGTATTCAAGTTGTAAAATCAGGTGTCAAAGTTCAACGATACTAGTTTTGCGCCGGCGAAAGTGCGTGCAGGCTCGACGGTACACATTTCATGGTAAACAATGACCTGTATTGGTTGAAAAACTTTAAGGTCGAGATTTCTGCAACATTGATAGAAGCAGCTCTTTTATGTTTCATTACAGCTTGTATTTTCCAACATTGTATAAGTTAACTCCCTGAAGAATTTGGAATGAAGACTGATCTGCTAAGAATGATGCTATATGTAATATTTGCCGTTGAACTAAGCAAATCATGTTGAGTAAAAAAGGACGTTCTAAAACGCATCCAAAAGTATTGGATGTGGTGCATCAATTGCTTGAACTATTAAAACAACTGAAGGCATAGTATTCTTCCTACAGCTACGGTCGTAACCAATGTGATTTGTTGCTTTAAAGTCATAGCTGTCTTGCTTGGCTTGCTCTCTTGACCTGAAGTTGTTGGGTGCTGTCTTGCCTGACTTGCTCTCTTGCCCTGAAGTTGTTGGTTGCTGTCTTGCCTGACTGGCTTGATTTCGCTGAAGCTGTTGGGTGTTGTATAGCATGACTTGCTCTCTTGCCCTGAAGTTGTCGTGTGCTGTCTTGCCTGACTTGTTCTCTTTCCCTGAAGTTGTTGGGTGCTGTCTTGCCTTACGTGGTTTCACTTTCTTGAAGTCCTTGGTTTTTCCCTTGCCATACTTGTTCTTCAGTCTTGCAGTTTTTGGTTGCTGGCTTGAATGACCTAATTTCCTGCCCTAAAGTCTCTTGTGGATGTTGACAAAATCGAAAATTTCTTTATGGGCAGCAAAGAAATTTCTTATTTCTTAAGAATTCTTATTTTTGTTCCAATTTACTGTCACTGTCTTTTTATATGTTTGTTCTTTACCGCACAGTTGTGCTGTCGACTTCATGGGAAAGGTGTTTGTTTAGAAATCATTATACAGGAAAGTCAACATGAGCTTACCCTTTTATCAAGATTTCACTGAAAATTATTTCTACGTATATTTTAGTACTTATTTGATTGTTATGTGATTTATTGATTTTTTACTAAATTCAGCAGAGCGAATACATTTTAAACTGTATAAGAATACTCATTTTTCTCAGGCAAATAACGCTGTGGTATAATGATTGCAAGCTATTGATAATTACTTGCACTTAATACTTAAAGAAGGTACTAAACTATACGTACAAATGACACGTTTTTCTTACAGCTTTGTTCGAGTACAGTTGCTTATGTCTACAACTGTGTGAGGCCACAATACAGTAAAGAATAGTAGAATCACATGCAGGAGGGTGGCAATGACCACCCCTCCGACATATCAACGTCATTATTTTCAGTCGGTGACGTCACTGTACAGTAAAGAAAAGTAAGAGCACATGGGGGGGGTTGGCAATGACCGCCCCAACGACGGTTTTCAGGCGGTAACATCATCCATGACGTTTAAAATGCCTAGGCGCTAATTGGTCAATTTTTTGAAAGGCTGGAAGCCAGATGCCGATATGAAAAAAAAGTAACGCTGACGAGGGGAATAGAACCTTCACCGCTAACGGAATCCGTGTGTACACATAAGCCTCAGACCACTCGGCCACGAGGTTCATGCTCTACAAACGTTCGAATCATTTTAATTCTGGAACAACAAAGTGGGCCTGGGAGGTTCAATGTCAAAATTAACAAGCCCGTCTAATAATGTATTCATGAACCTCACTTAATAATAACATTTATGGAACAAATACATTGACTTTTCTGTTACGTAGTTTGAAAGAAAAATAATTGAAATATGACAAAATTCAACTTGATGGACTGAAACTCCTTTCTGCTCTACTCGATCCAGAAAATTATACACTTCTCTGTAATGTAAAAATTACAGTTGTTTGTATATAATTTATCGTATGCTCCTAGCGAATATCAAGACTAATAAAGTTATTTTTTGCGCCTTCTATTATGCATGAACTGAGTGCACTCAGAACATCCTAGAGTATCTTTATCAACAGTATCGCTGTATGGAAATGGAATTTCAATGGTAGAAGTGGAGCTACATGAATTTTCCTCTCTATATCACCCTCAAAGTTCTACCAACGTTGTTAAATTCTATCCACCCACTACCAAGGGTGTGAAACCTGATCGACGATACAATGTTAACATCAGTTTCCGCTCGTCCGATGGTGGACAGAGGGCTCTTTCAATTTCAGGTGCATTGCTTTGGAATAAACTGCCCATGCATATGAAGAAAAATCAATCAATTAAAAATTTCAAAAAAAACGTGACACACCATTTTCGCATATCAAAGTAGCAAACAAATACAGAAATCTTAGCTCCTATGCATGATTAAACAAAATTAACTTAGTAACGAAACATGCTCCATATAAGTGTCTACCATGAGGTTGTGTCACACAACTTATGTATAAACTGAAATCGAGCTAACAATATTCAAACGAAACATACGTAAATGTCAAACTCGCGCTATAATTCCTAAGCTCTGGAGTCAAATCGACTAATTTAATTTTATTAAAAACCGGGATGTTTTTACTTTTTACTTTTTTTCTGTTATATTTCAGGCTTATAAATTAGTGCTTTTTTAACCTGATAAACGATAACATGTTAAAAAGTTTCAATTTTCATAGAGCACAAAAAAATTTCTTGATAGAAAATAAATTGTGTTTTTTCCTAGAGCTAATTAGAATTTTATATGAATTAGTGTTTACTCTTCTGATTAGTCTTCTTCCAAGGCATTTAAATGTATATATATATATATATATATATATATATATATATATATATATATATATATATATATATATATATATATATATATATATATATATATATATATATATATATATATGTTGCGATACCTATTTCTCTTTACTTTATATTGCATGTTTTGAATATATATTTATTTAATATCGTTAATTACTAAGTTTATTAACGCCAATATCTTTCAACTCTACATCAATCAATAAATAAATAAACTTTTATAGCAAACAAACATGATCGCTATGAGGCGTCCAAATCCCTCAACACATTTTTATGATTGAAGCACGCTATTCTAACAGTTGCCGAGTGAGGGGTAAATAAAATGACACGTGATATTCTAGTATGCATTATTGTAACACAGGAAAATTTAGTTAACATTGGATTTCAGCGATCGACATACTAAATCAACATCTAGGCATGAAGGTTACGCTGAATTATGCTCTGTGATCACATGACTAACAACAAATTAACCTTTACCTCCCTTGCACGACGATGATGATTCCCTCACGATGTACCCTTCACTAAATTCACGAAGCTCGCCAGTACACTTCCCAAGCCTAACATAAAATGCAGATGTTGAATGTTGGAGGACTCTCGTAAGTCGCCC
>VCRD01005199.1:13998-30702 GCA_006783055.1 Trinorchestia longiramus
AGTATGTGTTAGAAGGTTAGAAAAATCACAGGAGCGTGATTACGCTAACCAGGTTTATTTCAGTGAACACAGTTTTGGTTACAGTACAGACACCAATGTTTACATCGCAACGGCAGGCACAAGAATGGGACTGGAACCAGAGAACGCGCTGAGACTAGTTTCTCTACCACTAGCTGGCTCAAAACGCATTCTGTTATAAGAGTATTCATCACAGCGTTACACATTAACCCTAAACATACTAAAGTTGAACACATTCAAGTTTGAACATTTAAACATTCCACACTTCTTCTCACATTGAATGTGCTTCTCAAAGAAAACTACATCTATCTTCCTTCTCAGCCTAGAGAACTTCTCGGCACTTGCACCCTTAGTAAATATTTCATCAAGCATATCATTCGAAGGACAATACACGAGATAAATTTCCTTAGTACAAAAAAAAAGGATAAATGAAGGATAAATTTCCTTAGTCTTTGTCACATTTCTCAACTTCATCTGAAGTTGTGACAAGGTCTGCATTAATATCTACAGGAGTAGCAACAGAATTTGCTCTAACCATGCCAAACCTAGACAACAGGGCCTTAGTATAAGCAGACTGCTCTAGGAACACTTCATTTTTAGTCTGCAACACACCTATACCCATCCTTCAAATCTATCAGGAGCAGCTCTGTTCCTAGTTGAACGACGGAGCTCCAACTCTCCTTCTGAATCCTCATGTTTTTCTTCTTGAGCGAAGGAGCAAGGAACACACTCAATTTCTTTTTAAGGCTCCTTCTCAAATGACATAAACTGAGATTCATTAAATACCACATCTCTACTCAGGAAGACTGTTACGTTTTCACCAATGTTATGTTTTGCCACCAAGGTTATGTTTTGGTGGTGGTAATAACAATTTATCAGAAGGTAAGGTTAAGGGAGTCGTCTGGTGCACCTCTAGTTGGGGAATTCAATGATACGACGAGTACTCAGCTTTTGTTTATTTATTGATCCGTAGGGCAGCTGGTGGACAGAAGACATCCGTAGTCCACGAGTGAAAGAGATTGGGAACTAGAAGTAATGATCGAGAATATGATCGAGAATATGATCAGGAATATGATCAGGAATATGATCAGGAATATGATCAGGAATATGATCAACAATATGATCAAGAATATGATCAGGAATATGATCAAGAATATGATCAAGAATATGATCAAGCGTTAAGATTTAAAAAGCAACGATGATACTGGAGAGGAAAGAGAAATGAGATGCTAAAGCATCGATGAGATGAGAGTGAGAAGATGAGAGTGATGAGAAAAGAGATGCTTAAGCATCGATGAGATAAGAGTGAGAAGATGAGAGCGATGAGAAAAGAAATGCTAAAGCATCGATGAGGGCGATGAGATGCTAAAGCGTCGATGAGAGCGATGAGATGCTAAAGCATCGATGAGATGAGAGCAATGAGATGCTAAAGCATCGATGAGAGCCGGACCGCCAGGTGTCTGGAAGAGAAGGTTGAGCTTAATTTTCAAATCTTCACAAACATAAACAAACACAAGCATTACCCGTAGCAAACCTAAGCAATGACAAGGCTTATCAGAATGAAATGCAGTAGTAAGGCAGTCCAATCTCAAAATATTCAGGAGAGCTGGAATATAACCTTATAGAAAAATAAAAGAGTAAGTTCCCTTTAAATAAACAAGGAATCTAATCCTCAATAAAAAGGTCTATTTTTAAGACTAGAAACTGAGCAAAAGTTGCTTCAGTGAACATGGAATTCTAGAAAAGATACTTGAGTTTTGATTACTCAGTTTCATCTACTGAACAAAGTCGATTTTTAATGTTTGATTTAGGATCAATTAAATCTAGAGATGGAAATGATTATTTGGTTCATATATTAACTAAAAATTATGAGCACAATTGTTGAACAGACAATAAGAAGTCTCGTGAAAAAGGTTGCTCAAGTATGCAAGGCCAAAATCTTTAACCACAGGGATAATTTCCATAATCCTGCAATATTGCTATGATACAGGAACAATATAGCAACCTAACATGAACAAAGGTTTCTGTATAAAATAATTAGAACATCCTAATTAGAGCAAGAATAAAATACATCCTAAACATTGTACAGAAATATAATGGACATTCTAAGACATGGTAAAAAATGAAGGGAACAAACTCGTGATAACATAGCACATTATAGATATCTTTATTCAGCGGATATCTTCAAGTAAACCATAATATTATGGTTAATCCCTGATATTTAAGATTTTGATAAATATGACCTGAGTTGAAAATATTTGCAATAAAATAAACTACAATAGTTTTGAGAGGGAATGATGTATCAATAATACCTGAATGGGAAATCTTAAATAAGAATTCTATACTTCCAAGTAAGCAACACACAATGAATAAATAATAAAATATATCTATTTTACAAGGGAATGAAATCAATATAGTTATAAGCTGAATACATGTTTATAAAAATCTCTACTTCTAAGGATAGAATGCAATGTACAGGCAAGTTTTTGATTTAAGACCATTTTCAGTCTGTGGTTAAATCTAGTAATCCAATTTATGGTCTAGCTACACCATATTCAGCAGATCCCACTTCTATTCAGGAAGTGTGCAGAGAATTTGAACAATAAAGAAAACAGGTTATATAAGAAGTTCACATTGTCAAGTGAACAAAAAGGAAAGTATTTCAAGTAAATATTTGGAGTAATGCAGAGAGAGCTTGTAACAGCAAAATTAAGAAACATATGACCAATGATGAGCAATAGAAAATTTCAACATAACAGGTGAATTTTTAAACAGAAAGTAAGGTAGATTTGAAGATTAGATAAGAAATACTCTCAGTACTAGTTAAGACCACAAGTTGTTCTATTAAATCTCAAACTACAAGTCCTAAAACTTGGTCATTTCAGGGATGTACCATAGGTCGTCTCCACATACGCACATTATACAAAAATAAACACAAATGATATGAACAATCCTACACCTAATATTTCTAGAAAAATATAGTGACGCTAAGAAATGTTTTTAAGTCCTAAACACAATTAATTCTAGACTTACTGTAAAAAAACTTCACTTTAAGGCACTGTAAACTTACGATGTTATCTCCTAAAAGCTACGATCAGATTCACGTTGATTCAGGATCCGGATGTGTTTCTCAGAGTTGAATTTTTTTAAAAAAGAACCATAGCGACAGTCCTTTCGTACCAAGAATGGTTTTACAAAATACAGCGAATTTTTATGATTAAAAATTTACATGAATCTCACTTAAAGTTACAAAAACCTAATCACAAAAATACAGGAAATTTATAGTAAAAAGTACGATTTAATTTGTACGCAAATAATTAATACGCATAACTTGAAAATTGAGCATGAACAGCGATGTGATGCTACAAGACCTTTTGGCATTAAAATCATACAGCCTGTATCCTTTAGTTTCACTCTAGAAAAAGGAAGTCTATAGCTCTTGCCATCACAACAATTTTCACAAAAAACATTCTCATTTCCTAGAGAACAATCAAAACCTCTAACAAGATCAAGAGACTTCACTTTCTTAAAATTATCAAATCCTAGATGACAAAATCTCTTGTGCCACAACAGGTCATCCGAGGAGACACTCGAGCATTTTGCAGCTACATGATAGGAACAATCTAGTCTATAAAGTCCTCCTACCTTATAACCAGCAACTATCAACTCATTATTTTCATCTATAATCTCACATGTGCTTTTATTGAAATGGGTTTCCTTACCACATTCTGCATTCTGAGCAACAGACATCAAATTGCAAGCTAGCTCTGGCACAAGCAACACATTTTGACAACACAATTCTTTACCTGCATATTAGGCAGTATTATTTTAAGACGCACATCTCCAACTCCAACACCCTTCAAAGCTCTACCATCACCAATTTCAATTCTCAAAGGAGAAGATAGATCAGAGTAAGATGAAAATTGATTTTTCTTGTTGCACATGTGCTGAGTAGCACCTGAGTCAACTATCCAAGAATCACAGTCAACATTATCTATAGGCAAAGCACTAGTAAACATAATAGTTTCACATGTAGATGAACTTCGTGCATCTACTGCTTTGTTTGCTTGGAATGTTCTATTTTCTTTTCTCAGTCTTTCTTCATAGACTCTACACTGTCTCTTAATGTGGCCCTCTTTACCACACTCAAAACACTTGATGAGCTTTTTGTTCCTTATGAAGCTCACTAGAAATTTTTCACTGGAGTCTGAAGTACCAAGGCTGCCTGGCTGTCTTCTTTCTTCATTTAGGAAACGCTCAGTTACAACTTCCCACGCTGGTATCTTTTCATGGGCTTCAAGAGCAGTTACCAGAGTAGAAAACCTATAAGGTAGTGATAATAGTAGGATGATCACACGCTCTTCTTCTACTATAGCATCACCAATGATGGCCAGCTCCTCAAAGAGTTCAACAAACACTTTTAGATGATCTTGCCGTTTTTGACCATTTTCCAACTTCATGTTGAACAGCTTTTTCTTCAGCTTGAATTTGTTTACCCAAGTCTAAATATCGGCGAGATTCAAACTTTCTCCGAACTGCCTAATCTGCCGTTGATGATATAGTTTCAGTGCCTTGAACTATATCCCACAGTTTATCCCTCACAAGACACATCCTCATATGTATCTTCCATGTTGGATAATTTCTCTCGTTGAGTGGCTTCATACAACTTTTACCACTGTTAGAGTCTGCCATGTTCTTCACACTTGCTGCACTGTGTTAAGTCAACAAACTTCTACGTTTCCTTCTAGTCACCACCGTTTGCTTCGAGACTTACTGTGTTCACTGAAGATTTATCCTTGGAGCGTGTTCTGGGTCCATAACCTTTGTTAGAAGGATAGAAAAATCACAGGAGCGTGATAACGCTAACCAGGTTTATTTCAGTGAACACAGTTTTGGTTACAGTACAGACACCAATGTCTACATGGGAACGGCAGGCACAATAATGGGACCGGAACCAGAAAACGCACAGAGACAATGGTTCTCTACCACTAGCTGACTCAAAACGCATTCTGTTACAAGAGTATTCATCACAGCGTTACACATTAACCTTAAACATACAAAAGTCGAACACATTCAAGGTGGAACATTTAAACATTCAACAGTATGGATCTGAAAGAAGTCCATGTAAGTGTTCTGTATCGAGTATATCTGTCGAAATAACATCGAATTGAGATTTACTCTGCACCTAGAATAACGATTCAAACGTGACTAGGTGCAATTTTTCAAACATGCATAAATCTTTGAGAAAACATGGTATGCGATATACTTCTGCATACCTTCAACAAATCTGACCCAAAATAAATAGATTTTCGCTATTGATTTTGTCTAATGCCATTTCACGTTATTGATTCCAATAGGTAGCATAATCTAAATGTTTTCGGCAATTCACCACTTCATTCAATGTCACTGTGAAAAACCTTGTAGATTCTGCAGTGATTTCGTGCAAACCATGGATCTGGAACTGGAAGTCCATGTTAGTGTGCTGTATGGATTATATCTGCTGAAACGATATCGAATTGAGATTTACTGTGCGCTTGGAATGGCGATTCGAACGTGAGTAGGAACAATTTTGAAAATTCGCATAAATCTTTGATAAAACATTGTATGCAATGTACTTCTGCATACCTTCAACATATTAGACACAAAAAAGAAGATATTTGCTATAGGTTTTCGTATGATACTAATTGAAATTATTGATACTTAAAAGTAGCATAATATATGTGTTTTCGGGAATTCTCCACTTCATTCAATGTCACTGTGAAAAACCTCATGGATTCTGCAGTGAATTCATGCAAAACATGGATCTGAAATTGAAAGTTTATGTTAATTTGCGGTATCAGGTATATCTGCTGAAACAACATCGAATTGAAATTTACTCTGCGCCTAGAATAGCGATTCGAACATGAGTAGGTGCAATTTTGCAAATTTGCATAAATCTTCGAGAAAACATGGTATGCAATGTACTTCTGCAATTCTTCAAGAAATTCAAACACTAAATGAAAGATATTCGCTATAAGTTTCCGTATAGTACCAATTGAAGATATTGATACCTAGAGCTAGTTTAATCTGTATATTTTCGGCAATTCTGCACTTCATTCAATGACCATGTGAAAAACCTCGTGGATTCTGCTATAAATTCATGCAAACCATGGATCTGAAACTGGAAGTCCATGTTAGTGTTCTATATCGAGTATATCTGCCGAAACAACATCGAATTTAGATTTACTGTCTTTTCTAGAATAGCGATTTGAGCGTGAATAGGGGCAATTTTTCAAATTCACGTGAATCTTCGATAGAGCATAGTATGTGATGTAATTCTGTATACTTTTAACGAATCAGATAAAAACAGAAGATATTAGCTATAGGTTTTCGTATAATGCTAATTGAATATTTTGAGACCGGCAGGTAGCCTAATCTGTGTGTTTTCGGCAATTCTGTACTTCATACAATGACAATGCAAAAAACCTCGTTGATTCTGCAGTGAATTCATGAAAACCACGGATCTGCAACTGGAAGTCCATGTTAATTTGCTGTATCAAGTATATCTCTCGAAATAACATCGAATTTAGATTTACTGTCATATCTAGAATAGCGATTCGAACGTAGGTAGGGGCAATTTTCTCAAACTCACGTAAATCTTCGTTAAAACCTGGTTTACAATGTAATTCTGCATACATTCAACGACTCAGACACAAAATAGAAAATTGTTGTCCTAGGTTTCCGTATAATGATAATTGAAGGTTTTGATACCGGGAGGTACCATAATCTGTGTATTTTTCGCAATTCTGTACTTCATTCAATGACAATGCAAAAACCTTCTGGATTCCGCAGTGAATTCCTGCAAACCACAGATCTGCAACTGGAAGGCCATGTTAATGTGCTGTTTTGAGTATATCTGATGAAATCACATCGAATTGAGATATACTGTGTTCTTAAAATAGCGATTCGAACGTAAGTAGAGGCAATTTCTGAAATTTTCGGGAATCTTCGATAAAACATGTTATGTTATGTAATTCTGTATACTTCTGAAGAATCAGATACATAATAGAAGATTTTAGCTATAGGCTTTCGTGTAATGTTAATTGAATGTTTTGATACCGGGAGGTAGCCTAATCTGTGTGTTTTCGGCAATTCTGTACTTCATACAATGACAATGAGAAAAACCTCGTGGATTCCGCAGTGAGTTCATGCAAACCATGGATCTGCAACTGGAAGTCCATGTTAATGGGCTGTATCGAGTATATCTCCCGAAATAACATCGAATTTAGATTTACTGTTTTTTTCTAGAATAGTGATTCGAACGTAAGTAGGGACAATTTCTCAAATTCGCATGAATCTTCGGTAAAACATGGTATGCAATGTAATTCTATATACATTCAATGAATCAGACAAAAAATAAAAAATTTTTGTCCTAGGTTTCCGTTTAATGCCAATTGAAGGTTTTGATACCGGGGGGTAGCCTAATCTGTGTGTTTTCGGCAATTCTGTTCATCATTCAATGACCATGCAAAAACCTCGTGGATTCCATAATGAATTCCGGCAAACCACAGATCTGCAACTGGAAGTCCATGTTAATGTGCTGTTTCGAGTATATCTGATGAAATCACATCGAATTGAGATCTACTGTGTTCCTTAAATAGCGATTCGAATGTAAGTAGAGGCAATTTCTCAAATTCGCGGGAATCATCGATAAAAGATGTGATGTAATGTAATTCTGCATACTTTCAACGAATCAGACTCAAAATAGAAGACTTTCGCTATAGGTTTTCGTATAACGCCGATTGAAGGTTTTGATACCTAGAGGTTGCCTAATCTGTGTGTTTTCAGCAATTCTGTATTTCATACAATGACAATGCGAAAAACCTCGTGGATTCGGAAATGAATTCATGCCAACCACGGATCTGCAACTGGAAGTCCATGTTAATGTGCTTTCTCAAGTATATCTCACGAAATAACACCGAATTTAAATTTACTGTCTTTTCTAAAATAGCGATTCGAAAGTGAGTAGGGGCAATTTTTCAAATTCACGGGAATCTTCGATAAAACATGTTATGTAATGTAATTCTGCATACCTTCAACGAATCGGGCTCAGAAAGAGAAGATTTTCTCTCTAGGTTTTCGTATAACGCCAGTTGAAGGTTTTGATACCTAGAGGTAGCATAATCTGTGTTTTCAACAATTCTGCACTTCATTCAATGATAATGTGAAAAACCTCGTGGATTCTGCAGTGAATTCATGCAAACCACGGATCTGCAACTGGAAGTCCGTGTTAATGTTATGTAACGAGTATGTTTGCCGAAATAACATCGAATTGAGATTTATTGTGTTCCTATAAAAGCGATGTGAACGTAAGTAGGGAAATTTCTCAAATTCGTGTGAATCTTCGATGAAATATGGTATGTAATGTAATTCTGTATCTTTTTTACCAATCAGACACATAATCAAAAATTTTAGCTATAGGTTGTCGTATAATGCCAATTGAAGGTTTTGATAGATAGAGGTAGCAAAATCTGTGTTTTCGGCAATTCTGCACTTCATTCAATGACCATATGAAAAATATCGTGTATTCCGCAATGAATACATGCAAACCACAGATCTCCAACGGTAAGTCCATCTTAATGTAATGTGTCGTGTATATCAGCCGAAATAACATAGAATTGAGATTTACTGTGTTCTTATAATAGCGATTCGAACGTAAATAGGGGCAATTTTTCTAATTCACGTGAATCTTCAGTAACCTGGTATGCAATGTAACTTTGCATACATTCAACAAATTAGACACAAAAAAGATGATTTTTTCCCTAGGTTTCTGTATTATGCCAATTGAAGAATTTGATACAGGGAAGTAGCCCAATCTGTGTGTTTTCGGCAATTCTGTTCTTCATTCAATGACAATGCGAAAAACCTCTTAGATTCAGCAGTGAATTCATGCAAACCACGAATGTGCAACTGGAAGTCCATGTTAATGTCCTGTATCGAGTATATCTCCCGAAATAACGTCGAATTTAGATGTACTGTGTTCCTAAAATAGCGATTCGAACATAAGTAGGGGAAATTTCTCAAATTCGCGTGCATTTTCGAAAAAACATGGTAAAAATGTATTTATGCAAACATTCAACGAATCAGACGCAAAAAAGAAGATTTCCCCAATAGGTTTTCTTATAATGCCAATTGAAGGTTTTGATTCCATGAGGTAACATAATCTGTGTGTTTTCATCAATTCACTTCTTCATTCAATGGCAATGCAAAAAACCTCGTGGATTCAGCAGTAAATTTATGCAAACCACGGATCTGCAACTAAATGTCCAAGTTAATATGCTGTATCGAGTATATCTAACAAAATAACATCGAATTTAGATGTACTGTGTTCCTAAAATAGCAACTCGAACGTAAGTAGAGGAAATTTCTCAAATTTGTGGGAATCTTCGATAAAACATATTATGTAATGTAATTCTGCATACTGTCAATGAATCAGACTCATAATAGAAGATTTTCGCTCTAGGTTTCCCTATAACGCCAATTGAAGGTTTTGATACCTAGAGGTAGCATAATCTGTGTGTTTTCGGCAATTCTGCACTTCATTCAATGAAGATATGAAAAAACTCGTAAATTCCGCAGTAAATTCATGCAAAACATGGATCTGCAACTGGAAGTCCATAGTAATGTGCGGTATCAAGTATATATGCGGAAAAATCATCGAATTGAGATTTACTGTGTTCCTAGAATTGCGATTCGAACGTAGGAAGGGGCAATTCATAAAATTCGTGTGCGTCTTCGATAAAACATGGTATGCAATGTATTTATGCATACATTCAAAGAATCAGACTTAAAAAAAGAAAATTTTCGCAATAGGTTTTCGTATATTGCCAATTGAAGGTTTTGATAGATAGAGGTAGCATAATCTGTGTGTTTTCGCCAATTCCGCACTTCATTCAATGACAATGCGAAAAACCTCGTTGATTCCGCAGTGAATTCATGCAAACCGTGAATCTGAAACTGGAAGTCTATTTTAATGTGATGTAACGAGTATATCTGCCGAAATAACATCTAATTGAGATTTACTGTGTTCCTAGAGAAGCGATTTGAATAAGTAGGGGCAATTTTTCAAATTCGTGTAAATCTTCGAAAAAACATGGTATGAAATGCAATTCTGTATCCTTGTTACGAATCAGACACAAAATCCAAAATTTTAGTTATAGGTTTTCGTATAATGCCAATTGAAGATTTTGATAGATAGAGGTAGAATAATCCGTGTTTTTTTTGGGCAATTTTGCCCTTCATTAAATGATAATTTGAAAAATGTCGTGGATTCCGCAGTGAATTCATGCAAACCCCGGATATGCAAGTGAAAGTCCATGTTAATGTGATGTATTGTGTATATCTGCCGAAATAACATCGAATTGAGATTTACTTTGTTCCTATAATAGCGATTCGAACGTAAGTAGGGGCAATTTTTCATATTCGCATGAATCTTCAGTAACATGGTATACAATGTAACTTTGCATATATTCAACGAATCACACACAAAAACGAAGATTTTTGACCTAGGTTTCTGTATAATGCCAATTGAAGAATTTGATACCGGGAAGTAGCCTAATCTGTGTGTTTTTGGCAATCAATTCTGTTCTTCATTCAATGACAATGCGAAAAAACTCGTAGATTCAGCAGTGAACTCATGCAAACCACGAATCTGCAACTGAAAGTCCATGTTAATGTGCTGTATCGAGTATATCTCCCGAAATAACATCGAATTTAGATGTACTGTGTTCCTAGAATAGCGATTCGAACATAAGTAGGGGAAATTTCTCAAATTCGCGTGAATTTTCGAAAAAACACGGTATAAAATGTAATTATGCAAACATTCAACGAATCAGACGCAAAAAAGAAGATTTTCCCTAGAGGTTTTCGTACAATGCCAATTGAAGGTTTTGATTTCATGAGGTAGCATAATCTGTGTGTTTGTGGCAGTTCTGCACTTCATTCAATGACCATGTGAAAACTGTCGTGGATTCCGCAGTGAATTCATGCAAACCCCAGATCTGAAACTAGAAGTCCATGTTAGTGTGATGTAACGAATATATCTGCCGAAATAACATCGAATTAAGATTTACTGTGTTCCTAGAATAGCGATTTGAACGTAAGTAGTACAATTTCTTTAATTCGCGTGAATCTTCGATAAAACATAATATGTATGGTAATTCTATATGCATTTAACGAATCAGACACAAAATATAAGATTTTAGCTATAGGTTTCTGTATAATGCCAATTGAAGGTTTTGATACCGGGAGGTAGCCTTATCTGTGTGTTTTCGGCAATTCCGTTCTTCATTCAATGACAATGCGAAAAACGTCGTGGATTCTGCAGTGAATTCATACAAACCACGATCTGCAACTGAAAGTCCATGATAATGTGCTGTATCGAGTATATCTGCCGAAAATACATCGAATTCAGATTCACTGTGTTCCAGGAATAGCAATTCGAATGTAGGTAGGGGCAATTTCTTAAATTCGTGTGCATCTTCGATAAAACATGGTGTGCAATGTATTTATGCAAACATTCAACGAATCAGACTTAAAAAAATAAGATTTTCGCTATAGGTTTTCGTATAATGCCAATTGAAGGTTTTGATACCAAAAGGTAGCATAATCTATGTGTTTTCACCAATTCTGCACTTCATTCAATGACAATGTGAAAAACCTCGTCGATTCCGCAGTAAATTCATGCAAAACGCGAATCTGCAACTGGAAGTCCATAGTATTGTGCTGTATCGAGTATATCTCCCGAAATAACATCGGATTGAGATTTACTGTGTTTCTAGAATTGCGATTCGAACGTAGGAAGGGACATTTCATAAAATTGCCGTGAATCTTCAACAAAACATAGTATGCAACTTAATTCAGCATACCTTCAACGAATCAGACACATAATAAAAGATTTTCGCTATAGGTTTTCGTATAATGCCAATTAAAGGTTTTGATAGATAGAGGTAGTATAATCTGTGTGTTTTCGGCAATTCTGCACTTCATTCAATGACCATGTGAAAAACCTCGTGGATTCTGCAATGAATTTATGCAAACCACGGATTTGCAACTGGAAGTCCATGTTAATGTGCTGTATCGAGTATATCTGCCGAAACATCATTGAATTGATATTTACAGTGTTCCTAAAGTAGCGATTCGAACATAAAAAGGGGCAATTTTTGAAGTTTGCGTGAATCTTGGATAAAACATGGTATGCAATGTAATTTTGCATGCCTTCAACGAATCAGACACGAAAAAGAAGATTTCCGCTATAGGTTATCGTAAAGTGCCAATTGAATGTTTTGATACAAAGAGGTAGTATAATGTTTCTGTTCGGCAATTCTACACTTCATTCGATGACAATGTGAAAAACCTCGTGGATTCCGCTGTGATTTCATGCAAACCACGGATCTACAATTGAAGTCCATGTTAATGTGCTGTATCGAGTAAATTCGAATGTAGGTAAGGGCAATTTCTCAAATTCTTATGTGTCCTCGATAAAACATGGTGTGCAATACATTTATGCGTACATTCAACGAATCAGACTTAAAAAAAGAAGATTTTCGCTATAGATTTTCGAAAACTGCCAATTGAAAGTTTTGATACGATGAGGTAGCATAATCTGTGTGTTTTCACCAATTCTGTACTTCATTCAATGACAATGCGAAACCCTCACCTTCATTCAATGATAATGTGAAAAACGTCGCAGATTCTGCAGTGAATCCATGCAAACCACGAATCTGCAACTGGATGTCCATGTTAATGTGCTGTATCGAGTATATCTCCCGAAATAAGATCGAATTTAGATGTACTGTATTCCTAAAATAGCGATTCGAACGTAAGTAGGAGAAATTTCTCAGATTCGTGGGAATCTTCGATAAAACATATAATGTAATGCAATTCTGAATACCTTCAATGAATCAGACTCAAAATAGAAAAATTTTTCTATAGGTTGTCGTACAATGAAAATTGAAGGTTTTCATCCCCAGAGGTAGCATAATCTGCGTTTTCGTCTATTCTGCATTTCATTCAATGACACTGTGAAAAACCTCGTCGATTCCACAGTGAATTCATGCAAATCACGGATCTGAAACTGGAAGTCCATGTTAGTGTACTTTATCGAGCATATCTGCCGAAGCAACATCAAATTGAGATATACACTGCGCCTAGAATAGCGATTCCAACGTAAGTAGGGGCCATTTCTCAAATTCGCATGAATTTTGAATAAAACATGGTTTGCAATGTAAATCTGCATACATTCAACGAATCAGACACAAAATAGAAGATTATCACTATAAGTTTTTTTATAATGCCAATTGAAGGTTTTGATACGTAGAGTTATCATAATCTACGTGTTTTAGGCAATTCTGCACTTCATTCAACGACAATGTGAAATACCTCTTGGATTCCACAGTGAATTTATTCAAAACAGGGATCTGAAACTAGAAGTCCATGTAAGTGAGCTGTAACGAGCATATCTGTCGAAACAACATCGAATTGAGATTTACTGTGCGCATAGAACAGCGATAAAATCGTAGGTAGGGACATTTCTCAAATTCGCGTGAATCTTGGATAAAACATGGCATGCAGTGTAACTCTGCATACCTTCAACCAATCAGACACAAACTAGAAGATTTCCACTATAGGTTGTCTTATAATGAAAATTGAAGGATTTAAAACCCAGAGGTAGCAGAATCTGTGTTTTCAGCAATTCTGCACTTCATTCAATGACACTGTGAAAAACTTCGTGGATTCCACAATGAATTCATGCAAACCACGGATCTGAAACTGGAAGTCCATGTTAGTGTGCTGTATCGAGTATATCTGCCGAAACAACATCGAATTGAGATATACCCTGTGCCTAGAATAGCAATTCGAACATAAGTAGGACCAATATCTCATATTCGCGTGAATCTTGATAATACATGGTGTGCAATGTAATTCTGCATACATTCGACGAATCAGACCCAAATAGAAGATTTTCGCTATAAGTTGTCATATAATGCCAATTGAACATTTTGATTCCTAGATATAGCACAATTTATGTGCTGTAGGCAAGTCCACACTTCATTCAATGAAAATGTGATAAACCTCGTGGATTCTGCAGTGAATTTATGTAAAACACGGATCTGAAACTGGAAGTCCGTGTTAGTGTGCTGTATCGAGCAAATCTGCCAAAACAACATCGAATTGAGATTTACCCTGTGCCTAAAATAGCTATTCGAACGTAAGAAGCAGCAATATCTCCTATTCGCGTGAATCATGGATAATACAGGGTATGAAATTTAATTATGCATGCATTCAACGAATCAGACCTATATAGAAGATTTTCGTTATAGGTTGTCATTTAATGCCAATTGAACGTTCTGATTCCTAGATGTAGCATAATCTATGTGTTATAGGCAAGTCTGTTCTTCATTCAATAAAAATATGATAAACCTCGTGGATTCTGCAAAGAATTCGTGAAAACCACGGATCTGAACCTGGAAGTTCATGTTAGTGTGCTGTATCGAGCATATATGCCGAAACAACATCGAATTAAGATATACCCTACACCTAGAATAGAGATTCGAACAAAAGTTGGAGCAATATCTCTTATTCGCTTGAATGTTGGATAAAACTTGGCATGCAATGTAACTCTGCATACCTTCAACCAATCAGACACATATTAGGAGATTTTCGCTATAGGGTGTCGTAGAATGAAAATTGAAGGTTTTGATACCCAGGGGTCGTATAATCTGTGTTTTCGGAAATTCTGCACTTCATTCAATGACACTGTGATAACACAGTGAATTCCTGCAAACCACGGATCTGCAACTGGAAGTCCATGTTAGTGTGCTGTATCGAGCATATCTGCCGAAACAACATCAAATTGATATATACCCTGCGCCTAGAATAGCAATTGGAACGTTAATTGAAGCAATATCTCATATTCGCGTGAATCTTGGATAATACATGGTGTGCAATGTAATTCTGCATACATTCGACAAATCAGACCTAAATAGAAGATTTTCGCTATAGGTTGTCATATAATGCCAATTGAACGTTTGGATTCCTAGATGTAGCATAACCTATGTGTTTTAGGCAATTCTGCACTTCATTCAACGACAATGTGAAAAACCTCCTGGATTCTGCAGTGAATTCATGCAAACGACGATTCTGAAACTGGAAGTCCATGTTAGTGTGCTTTATCGAGCATATCTGCCGAAACAACAACGAATTGAGATATACCCTGCACCTATAATAGCGATTCCAACGTAAGTAGGGGTAATTTCTCAAATTTGCATGAATTTTGAATAAAACATGACTTGCAATGTAAATCTGAATACATTCAACGAATCAGACACAAAATAGAAGATTATCGCTATAAGTTTTCGTATAATGCCAATTGAAGGTTTTAAACCGTAGAGGTAGCATAATCTATGTGTTTTAGGAAATTCTGCACTTCATTCAACGAAAATGTGAAAAACCTCGAAGATTCCACAGTGAATTCATGCAAACCACGAATCTGAAACTGGAAGTCCATATTAAAGTGCTGTATCGAGCATATCTGCCAAAACAACATCGAATTGAGATATACCCTGCGCCTAGAATAGCAATTCGAACGTTAATTGTAGCAATATCTCATATTCGCGTGAATCTTCGATAATACATGGTATGCAATGTAACTCTGCATACCTTCAACCAATCACACACATATTTGGAGATTTTCGCTATAGGTTTTCTTATAATGAAAATTGAAGGTTTTGATACCCAAAGGTAGTATAATCTGTGTTTTCGGCAATTCTGCACTTCATTCTATGAAAATGTGATCAACCTCGTAGATTCTGCAGTGAATTCATGCAAACCACGGATCTGAAACTGGAAGTCCATGTTAGTGTGCTGTATCGAGCATATCTGCCGAAACAACATCGAATTGAGATATACCCTGCGCCTAGAATAGCAATTCGAACGTTAATTGTAGCAATATCTCATATTCACGTGAATCTTCGATAATACATGGTATGCAATGTAATTCTGCATATATTCGACGAATCAGACCTAAATAGAAGATTTTCGCTATAGGTTATTATATAATGCCAATTGAACGTTTTGGATTCCTAGATGTAGCATAATCTATGTGTTTTAGGCGAGTGTACTTTTCATTCAATGAAAATGTGATAAACTTCGTGGATTCTGCAGTGAATTCATGCAAACCACGGATCTGAAACTGGAAGTCCATGTTAGTGTGCTGTATCGATTATATCTTCCAAAACAACATCGAATTGAGATTTACTCTGCGCCTAGAACAGCAATTAAAACGTAAGTAGGGGTAATTTCTCAAATTCCCGTGAACCTCTGATAAAATTTGGTATACAATGTAATTCTGCATACCTTCAACGAATCAGACACAAAATAAAAGATTATCGCTATTAGTTTTCGTGTAATGCCAATTGAAGGTTTTGATACCCAGAAATAACATAATCTATGTTTTCGGCAATTCTGCACTTCATTCAATGACACTGTGAAAACTTCGTGGATTCCACTGTGAATTCATGCAAACCACGGATATTAAACTGGAAGTCCATGTTAGTATGCTGTATCGAGCATATCTGCCGAAACAACATCAAATTGAGATATACCTTGCGCCTAGAATAGCAGTTCGAACGTAAATTGGAGCAATAT
>VCRD01005200.1:1655-20138 GCA_006783055.1 Trinorchestia longiramus
CATAATACTTATTGCACACAACCTCCTGCATTCAAGCTAACTACTCGCTGTACTGGTGGAGTACACCAACTGCCGTCTCTGAAGTTCTGGGTTAGGCCTGTACCGGACAATGTCATCCTTAACCACTGGAAGGTTCAGACTGGCTCTAGCTTCTCAAGATCATCTAAATTCTAAATCATTTAACGTGTCACTTTACGGAAATAAAGCTAAGTCACGTTCAGGAGTCCTCTCATTTCTCTCATACAGGGGACACGGGCAAACAAAAGTAAACCAAAGAAATATAATTCTGCAAAGTTTTCGGTAGCTGAAAATCCCTCCAGCACTATAATTACTATACCAATAACTTTACAGAGTAACTATCCAATCAGATCTCAACCGTCTTCTACAATGGACCAAAACCTGGCAAATGAGCTTCAACATTGATAAATGCTCAGTAATGCACGTTGGTGCAAAAAAACGACATTTCCAACAAACGATGAATGGCATACCCATTGAAACAGTCCAACAACAAAGAGATCTAGGTGTCATTGTCACTGAAAATCTCAAGCATGACTAACAAGTGGTAAGAAATCATCGAAAAATCGACCAGGATTCTTGGTTTCATAGGACGAAACTTTGACTAAAAGTCAAAGATTATAATATTACTACACCATAAAGTGCTAGTCTGGTCAGATTAAGAATATGCAGTGAAACTCTGGTTTCCTACCCTACGAAGAGATATTAATAAAATTGAAAAAAATCAGCGTAAAGCAACGAAGATGATTCCAGAACGCCACAATTTCAGCTACGAAAGACGTCTTCAACAGCTTGAACTTATCTTCCTAGAACAAAGAAGAGTACGAGGACAACTTGAGATTTTTAAGTATCTCAAGGCCTCAACGATGTTGTCCTGGAAGGGATTTTCAAGAGACGGTAACATGCGAACTTGAAATAACGGCCAAAAACTAATACTGAGGAACTTCAAGACAACCCAGGCTATGAAGTTTCTCAGTACCCAGGCTATGGTAGCCACCGTGGTCGAGTGGTCTACGGCCTGTCTCATATATCAGGTCTCTACCTCGTGCAGAAAGACTGCGGGTTCGAAACCCGGCCGTGAACACGTGTTATTTCTCGTTGTTTTTTCGCGCCGTGAGCTCGCACATATCGGTAAGGCTTACTGGGTAAGCAGTCAACACGCCCATCAAACCTCCCGGGATCGTCGCATGGAGCTCACCATCACCCTTACTCTTAGAATGTTAACCCTAAGAATTTGAAAAACCAATGTACTAATGTCTATGTACTGAGTACTTGATTGGAAATAAAGTTGTTTGTTTTGTTTTTGTTTAAACTTCTTTCCCGTTGAAATTGCCTCAACTTAGATATATAGCGCAGTGCCAAAAACATCGCTTCTGCTGGCACTGTGAATACATTCAAAAATCGTCTCAACAAATATTGGATTACGAATCCTCTAGTATTATAACGTACGAATTCTATGTCTCTAACTTCCAGGGCCAGTGTATGATTGTGATAAATGCTCGTGACTGAAATGCCTATGCGTGAGTGAAATGCACGTAATTCACTGAATTGACCTACTTGGTTAAGGTGTACGTGCATGATTGATGCCTTTACTTTAGACGGCATGGGACTTGGGTATCGACCCATGAATGGGCCAAACGGCTCGTTCCTATTGCCTCATTCTATTCTATTCTATTTTAACGTCGATAGCTTTACTGATGTCAGTGGTGAGCAAAAGTGTTGTTTTACTGGTATGCATGAGTTGATGTTGTCTTGCATGTTTTGTGCAGTGTAGGTACAAACAACGAGTGATAGCAGCCTAGTAGTGGTAGCTAAATCCAAAGGTCGTCAACTTCTACACACCTACAAAAGCAAGTCATTTGCTTTAACACTGAAAATTAATGCTAAAACTAACATTATTTTCAGTGTTAAAAACGAGAACGTATATTTTAATACTGAAATTATGCAATTTGGCTTGCATGCTACATATCTACATGGTATTCAGAGCATAACACTCTTGCTTCAATCTATCTTGTCACTTGAGGTAAAAGTTTGTAGGAACACGTTGCGATGATCTGGAAGTTTGGGAAAATAGTCGGTTTAAGTTGTCTGTCAGTCAGCCTTCCTGGTTCCTGTGTCATAAGCAAAAAATTGAGGGCTGCGTGTGAGAAAGTGAGCCCAAGAAATCAGATACCTGCCAATACAAGCACAGGTCGCTAACAACTAGGATATAGGGGTAGGATAGCTTGTGATTGATTTCGCATAGATTTCTTGGGTAATTAATTAGGTTTACGCTATTGTAGTGAATAATACAATCAATACAATAGCTATTGTAGTGATAACTACAATCAATACTACAATCATCTACAATCATCATAGTGAAGAATAATCATTAAATAAGTTGCTTCTTCATGTATAAAAAAGTTTCTTTACTGAATTAAATTTTGTTATGAAATGCGTGAGTGGAATGGATCAGATACTGGCTTCATCCCATATTTATTTCAGGTAACTATTCTACCTTTATTATGCAGTATAAATTGTATGCTACACTCTCTAAATTATTTTTATCATCACTCTTTCTACGTTTGGTCATTCACGTTCTTACATAATCTAATTAGGTTTGATTCAAACTCGCAACGCACGGTTACACTTCTACGCTTTCACGACCCGCTTCCCTTTCGGTCCAAATCGACGTCGTTTTCTCGCCCTGTCATCACATGCCGGTAGTACAACTGTTACTGTCCGGTAGTGCTGGCGTAGCAAAGTTCTGGAGGCATCCTTTGCTATTATATGTCACGCAAGATCACATGAATTTTTTTTACCGTTTTTGTCAGAGAACTTGTGGGAATAGCAGTTACAGTTCTTGTATGTTTTAGTCTTTGAAATTTAAATTTCTTGGTCTCCTGCGGGATCACAATATTCATCGAGTTCAATGAGTATTTGACTCTTGTAACTAAATTCATCGATTAGTCTTTTCATATTTTTAGGGTTATTTTCAGTTGTATGATTGATGAAGTAATATTGTGTATTAGTTTGAATTTCATTAAATCAGCGAATATTTTAGTCTTATAGATATAGTCGAGTCACTGAGACATTAGTGCTTCCAACAGATTTTAATACAAGAAATTTTAAAACCAATGGGTTGTTAAACTTACTTGGAATTAGGAGCTTTGTTTATTTGTTGTTGAATGCACCAGAGTTTTACTGTAATTGAACTTAATTCTTAATTCAAGGGAAAATTCTTGAATTTTTTTTTGATTCCTAATTGTAAATACATAAGGTGGAAGAACTACAAACTAATTGAGACCTCATTATTTTTAGTTTAGTGAGATATTGAATTCATCAATGTTAAAGTATTATAGTTTTTGGTGGCATCATTTGGCTTTAGATTTCAGCTGTAGAATTTTAAACTTGTTTTGTTTGCTCTGTGTTATAGTGATTTGTTTGTTATTGTCATTGTTCAACAATTACAGCCAAACGTTCTGAACCTGATACATATTATTCAATTGTATTTATAGAAAATAAATTGAAAGTGATCATTCTAATACCAATAGGATGCAATGCCCCTCACATTTAAGTTGTTTTACAGGACATGCTAAGTTCAACCATAGTTATGTAAGTTAGGCTGTAATTTCAAGGAATAGTCATTGCTCTTCAATAAATATTGTCAAAATAAAGATATTTCAGGCAGTAAAGGAAAGCTTTCTGAAAGCAATATTTTTAGAGTCTAAAGGCTCCTACATTGGGAGTAAAGGAGGCAAAGTTAATTTAGAGTTGTACTCAATGACAGAATTCTACATATCACCTTTGCTTGTATTACACCACCAAGGCAGTGATGCTCATAGCTTGATACTGCTGTTCAAATTAAGTATATTGTGTATTTCAAATAATTTAAATTCATAAATATTTTATAACATGCATGCTTGAATACTTGTAAAAAAATTAGGCTGTGTTCTTGTATCAATTTCTCTTTTCAATAAAATAAGCAATATCACAGCTAGTGTTTATGCCATGCACAGAAAGTCCCAATGTTTGTATTTTTATGTTGTTCATTAAGAACTTTAACACTACTTCAAATTATTACTTTCTTTGTTTATTTTGACATTGACTATTTTGTTCATAGTGCAAGTCTGATGCCTGATTTATTTCAATGAATTGAATACATTTTGGACTAATAATATTAGTAAATATTAGTATGTTATTATCATACATATACTGCATATATATATATTATGCTTGCATCTAAATGCAATGTATATGTACCACATACCGTATGTAATGTGTACATGCTCTTTTATCAAATTTAACATAACTAATTATAATATGATATTAGGAATAGAAATAGTAACTCATAATTTGTAATACATTATAGAATGTGTAATATAATTAATATATTATCATTACTCATGATAAATTTGTGTACTGAAAGGTGACTTGAACCTTGAATTTTATCCATGCAATCATGTATTTTCAGTTACTCATTTGTGTGTAAAGTTGATTGTTATTTTAAAACAAAAAGAAACTTATATTCAATAAATAATACAGTACACATGCATTGGCTTTATAATTCTTAGTGCTAACATTTTAAGACTGGTGATGATGCTCCCAGCAACTGCTTCCCATCATTTGTGTTGTGACTTGAGGTAGAGGTTCATAAAATACACAGGGATGGTCTGAAAATTTGAAGAAATAGTCCAGTAGTCAGTCAATGTCTTACTAGCCTGCATCATGAGCAGGAACATTTGAGTTCTGCATAGAGACTCAAACCAAGGACCTCTGCAGCACAAGTGTGTTAACCACTACTACAGGGGAAACAAGGCATGCTAGTTTTAGATTTGTAGTTTTACATAAACCATGGAGGATAAGGGGGTAGCTCCTTTGCAGATGCTGCATGCAACTGTAGTAAACATGAAATTATATGGAAAGTTAGAAATTATGTGTTATATGGTATGGCATTATTTTGCCTGATTTTTATAATTTGCTTATACCTGAGACAGTTGAAAAACTAATTAATTTTATTTGCAGAAAAGTTGTAGGTTCTTCATGTAAGAAAGTCAACTTGGTACACATTTTGACATGGCTGCAAATCAAGTCACTAGCTGTGAGGATGTACAGGTGAGATTTTTCCAAGTAGGAAAGATCCTATATTGTATGTGTAACTAAAAGGTACTACTTGGAACAGTCATTTCTAAGTGCTTAATTGCAGAGCAATCTAAGACTTTCAGAGTAATTTTAAATTTCTTTGATTTAATTTGTGAATGGTATTTTTATTGAAGATGATAGTTATGCATAGACACAAAATTATTGTTGACCTCAGTATTGCCAATTTTTTATTACATTGGGCACTTTATAGTCAATTATTTTTTTTGTTGAGCTTTAGCTTTACTTATTTCCTACTTTCAGTGCTCTGCATGACAGTACCTTATAAAACGAGTTAAAGGTATACAATTACTATGTCTATTATGGTTAAATTTGTTTACACTTTATTTGCTTACTTAGTTATATATGCCTAAAAACCTTAATATTTGATTAGCAAAATAGCTCCAGTTTTATTTTCCTTCAATTTGATTACCAATAAAATAATTTCTGGTAGAACAATATGAATAATTAAAACATTTCATAAGAATGTACTGAGCTGAAAGGTAACTTTCATATTGTTCTTCAGTACCTGCTGCGTAATCTGAGAGTGGTGGATGACAAAATCATTTTTGGCCTAAACCTGGCCACTCCAACCCAGTCTTTCAGAAATACAGTGGACCCTGCACAGAAATGCGAACAACTCTTTCACGAGGTGCGTAACTGATCAGTTTTCCATGTGTTGAATGTGTTGTCTCAACTGCGCATGTTAAAATATCAGAGTGTTAGTTGTCTCATAAGGATTCGAAGCTGCACGAATACCATTTTCTTCTGAACAAATCAATTTTCTGCATTTCTTGAATGTTTGTTAATGATTTTATTTTTTTAAGATAGTTTCAATGGATTATGTGAAAATCAAAATTCAAACAAATGGAATTTTATTCAAAGATTATTTAATGAAGATGATATAAATTCAACTGGGAAACTTATTTTGTGTATAATTTTAATTGACTGGATTTTGTAGCTTGCAGAAAACTATAAGGAGCGAGGAGCGCTGCTGGAGAGGTGCCTGCAGCACTCTACACAGCGCCTGTCAGAACTGAGGTCAATTGATCCTGCCACAGACGCCTCGCTCAGCTGGAAAATTAAATCTGAACGATCAAAGGTGCGTTGTGGCTCTTGCTTTTGTCAGTGGGGTCGCTCTCATTCAATCTGACTATTGTGTGACCAACTTTGGTGTGTAATTTTTGTAGTGACAATGCGCTTTGGTGGCAGTGATAAAAAGTGTCTGCCCTTCTGTCGGAATCTTCCATTGATCATTGATGGTTAGGCCTTCTGTTTCAACAGTAAAGTTTGAATGTCGCTCACATACTATATTTTCTTCACTAATTTAAAAAAATTAAATGTTCTTAGTTACGCGGCTACGAGGGCAACTACTCGCGTGGCTAAGCTCGCATGTATTTTTTCACATCATTGCATTTAAAGGACTTCATTCGTCTTGCTGCAAAACTTCATGGGGTCTTTATTTTGTAGGTTCGAGAACTGCGCAACGAGCTGGGAATAGAAGAAATTCTGCGCGAGAGAGGGCGAAAAGTGTTCACTGAGCGATGCTACCGTCACTACCGCGGCTACGAGGGCTGGTGAAGAGAGAGTCTTCAACCGTGGGCGCAAATCTTGAGTAGGGACAGGAAGTGCTATCGCATTCGTGGCTGTCGCGTTCAAGTATATGGTAATCTGTTCATCGTTACCATTAAAGTTACAACATTACGTATTATTGGAGGCAACGATGAAGTCAGGAAATTTTGAGAATGTGAACAGCCATTATAATTTCAGATGCGCAAAGTGCAAAATAGACACTCACCTCGACGTCTCTGTAGTTTGCGTTCGTGGTCAACACGGACCTGAGCATTTGTGTGTCGTGATATATTAGCTGCTTTGTTTTACTTTGTTACTTAACTTTGACCTATATCAACGTCTTGTGAGTCAACAGTTTTCACGCAGGACTCATCAGGAAGCAATTTGGGGGAAGGGCTGGAGGGGGAGGGTTAGATATTTATCATTTTTGACTAGTGTGGAGAGTTTAGCACTCATTGTACATAGTCATCGTGTTCATTACTGATGCCATTCCTGTAATGAGGGCTCACAGTTTTTTTTAAAAGAACCCGAAGCAATTACGGATGAGTTATATTTCATAAATTCGTTATCTTTTACAGTTCCTTCTTTCTATCCTTAGTAGCCAAAAGCGAAGTATTGCTTCCAAAGTTCAACCTTGTGATAAGCGAGAATAATCTGGCTAAGAATTAATTTATAATTTAGTGATGATTAAAAAATACATCTAATCCCCACAAACTTATACGAATCTTCGTGGTTTTCTACAACAAACCCAAGTTTTTGACCAACATAGTGCACAGGAGGATAAGAAAAACTGTCACTGTAATACAAGTATATCATCAGAGCAACATGCTGCGCTGCTTATGCTGGTGAACGAGCACAAACTTGCATCATGGGAACTTATGCTAACCAGATGAACGAATGTAACCATCTTGTCATATGCTTTCATCTCAGATGTCTCAAAATTGTTTACATTTGCGAAATAAATAAATGATCTTTTCAATCAAAAAATTGTCTCTAGTTTATTATAAACGCGCTGCCCAGTATTTCAGAAGGATATCAGTTCTAAAATATTGAACACTTGAATTTGGGAAGAGCAACTTGCTCCCAGAACTGACTAGGTCTGCTCCGAGATTGTAAGGATCGACTGATGAGCATGCATGAATTCCAGAATTTATATTTTACTTATCTCAACTTGCCGAGAGTGAGGAGTCCGTAAATAACGTGTAATTACAGTGTATATTTAATTTTCAAGGCAACTTTTGATATAAAACTTTTCGTCTACTTTTCAATATTATGACAACTAATGGGAGCTCTGGGTACCGCTACCAATGGTCGTGGTGACAGAGAGCTTAATGAATTTTGCTTGCTGTCAACAAGGTGGTAGCGAGAGCAATCAGTCGTCAAATGGCTAAACACAACTCGAAGGCGCTACATTTTGGTGTGCTGGTTGGCACAATCCACAGAAAAGATCTTGAAACGAATCAACGGAAGTGAGAAGGAGCAGCAAACGGCACTTAGGTTCAAGACTAATTAATTGGCCACTCATAATGAACAGAAAACAAGGGGAAGAAACAACCAAGGACAACATGAACAATTCTACCTATTTTGGGATCCTAACCAAGGGTCGGTGGTTTTGTTGTGGGTAGTCAGGAGCACACATTTCAGCAAGACGTGGAGCATAATGTACACAATCACAACTTAAGAGATTTTTATGCTTTCATCTTCAGCTCAAAATTGGGAAAATTGCGTACAATGAAACTTAATAAATTTACGAATCTTATATAATGGCAGCTTGCACCTTCGCTGTAATACTGTGCCAATACTAAAGGTCTCCCGAGAACACCTTACTAAACAGCCAGCCATGCAATCCGTCAAGTTGTAATCACTACCACAGAACCAAAAGGTTTTTACCCCTTGGTTAGTAGGAATAAAGTTTACTAGCGATTCAGTGGCTCAGAATACATCGCGCCGAAAGTCTTGTAATTCAGTAGTCTCCAGTTACGTCACCATAACAATTTAATATCGCTTTCACAATTATTGTGAGATTTCTAGTTTATAAATAACAGCCACAAATAAAAGTGATTTCTACGATAATACAGTGGTCTCAACAGTGTTAAAAGGTATTCCACATTTTAGAAAAAGTCGGTAAATGAGTACTCCATCCATCGCTCTCACAAAAGATAGTCAAATGTCACGTCATGTTCATAAACAGAGAGCAGCTAAGCTGAGGTATTAGCTGCCTACAAATTTACGACGGAGCGAGCGCCTTACCCACGCTGAAACCTGTCAGGCCTAAACGTAACGCTAGGCCATCTTGCGCTTGCGTCATTCACACCGCTGTGTATCGTTAAATAGTACAACAAGGTGTATGTAAATTTCCGAACCCATTACACAAAAATGTAGGTTGAGAGTCCAGCTTTAGATTAGATTTTTGAGAGCAGCTGGCATTTTCCAAGGAACAACTGCGGAGCATCCGGATTGCAAACAGAATGTTCAGTTTCCGTGAGCATCTTAACCAGCATCTCGTTTTTGTAACAGCCACGATGGTTCAGAAAACACGTAACTCGGGCAACAACGTATCTGGAGCCCTCGGCTAGAGTATGTCGGACAGTCAGAGGGACATGACACCGCTCACATCGCGGCTGAGGTCGTCGTTCCATTAGGTGGCCATGTGTTAGTCGCGTATGACCAATGCGAATGTCCTCGACAATTCCATTGCAGGATAATTTGCAGCATCCAGTGTACTGATGTTATGCTTTTTCTTTAGGAGATTCTTCTTAGACTGAGGTGATTTTTAGGTTAACGGGTGCTTGGTTTGTCCGGGTCTGTCGCCCCATGCATGCAATGGCACTTTAGGGAAAGGCTTCGCCTTAAATTTGGTAAGAATGGCTTTACTTTTAAAAACTCTGAAGCGACGTTCTGCGGTACGGTGAGACGAATGCTTCAAATTTAGTTTGACTTATACGGTCGTAGACGTCATAACTTGCCAACAGCTGGCTTCTCCATGAGAAAGAAAGCCACAGATGAAAAGTGTCGAAGACAATCGCGCAGGAGGTCGGTTACACAAAACATTAGCCTTCCCTAGAACACAGAGAAGTAGGAAAAATTCATGATAATGCCTACGTAACTACAAAACTAAACTCGCCTAAATTTCTTGTAAGAATGTAGCTCATTCCGCGGTGGGTAATCAGGTGTATCAACGAGTTCTGATGCTCCAAGCTATTCTGCCGAGGACAGACTGTCGGTTTTGAACTTCTGACAAATTTTATAAGAGGTATTTGTAAATTCGTGGCTCAGTGGACATAAATTTTTGACCAAGGTGGAGATTATGCAAAAGATTGAAATTTAAATAAATGCTCGTTCAAAGTAACTTCAATATTGACCGGAAAACACTAAATTTTACGACCTGATGTTTCACTATACCTATAAAAAGTACAGAAGCATTTAATGTGCTGAATAAGCTAAAGCACCTTAAATACGTATTATCAAAATTGTACATACTTGTTTCATCTAAGTTGCTAAAATCGAGTGCGAACATTGGCAGTGAAACGTCTAGGAATACAAACTTGACGAGAGGCTACTCTCATAAAGCCTGTCATCCTTATGAGAGTAACTCATGAATATGAGAGTCGTCACTTCAGTACGAAATGAACCCTCAACCAATTAAGCTCAATTTACTAAGTCACATACGAGATGCGTTGACAATAACATGATCACAGTACATTAATTTGCAAGTACTAAGATCTTCAATAGCTTTATCGCAAGAAGTACAACATCCTAAGAGGGCCATCAAAGAAAAATATTTCTGTAAATTAATGGAGTCCCTCAGGGCGATATAGAACGTAGATTTTACACGAAGTTCTAAATTTACACTAATTAATTACAGTATTGAGATGATTTTTATCGCGTTGAACACAAAATATCACGATTGCATAAACCAAGTCTAGTGACAAGTGAGTATTAAGGTGTCGTACCTCTTGGGATAAAGGATGACTAGATCTCGAGTTTATGAATTCTCCGCCTGACTCGAGCAAAACTCCAGACTAGCTTAGGCTCGGTAACTGTCGCCTGCAATAGATAATAACATCAAACGTGCAATTTCTTTAGCTTTAGAGCTGATGGTTTATAAAATAAATTTATTAGAACTTGTATAATCACTCTCAAGTTATTAGAAAGGGTTATCAAGAAGACTTCTTAATAATTCACGTAATGAGATCTGTGGTAACGTTCATGGATTTAACATATTCTTGACACATCAAATTATTCTGACAATACCGATTCTACAACGTGTGTCACCATCGTATAATTCGTTTAATGCAAAAATCAAAATCAGGATAAATAATTAGTTTTTAAGAGTCAAATGACAATAGAAATGAGGTGATATACATTTGATCAGGGCTTCAGCTTGCCTCAACCAACATACAGCTTAGTTTCTACGCGAGTGATTCACTGAGTAGCACCATAAACGCGAGAACTGTCAGAGGAATAAACTAGTAATATTCTTTATCAAATTTGCATGTACGTATTCTTCTTGTAAAGTAAATGAGAAGTCTTAGCAGCGAGCACCGCAAGCAGTTCTAGAATGTAGAGTTTTTTATCCTTGCCGTCTCTGAGAGATCAATACTGAATGTATCATCTGTCAAGTTCAAATAAAATGTATAATTAGTGTTCATACGGGGCAAATTATCCTTTAACTCAATCTAAGGAGCTATTTTCAAAGAGTGCTTCACAAGAGCACCTGATTGGTTGCTCTCGTAGCCTATCACCCCTCACTGGCAGTCAGAGCGTGACCACTGACATGCTCATGCTTTTACGGTACATTGCCACCGTAAAACAAAAACTTAAACTTAACTACGTAGACTAATTGTCTTGAGAGTTCCATCTCTGAGAGAGAGCCACAACTAAAGATCTTAATACGTATTAGGCATTTAAGGCAAATTAACTTATCAGTATCATAACATCCAAGTTAAGTCTAGAAAATCAACACGATGATCGCAGAAAATATAACGCGGTTGAACACAGATAAAGCTGCACATTTACAAGGTAAATACATTACTAATACACACGCTTGAAAATATTTAAAGCACCACTTCTGAAGAACAAGCTCAAATAAAACGAGACTCGATCCCGTTTTGTCAATGCATTGGACAGAAAATCTCTATTAATACAGCTCTGATCATCACTATTTACGATGCATGAATATGAAAGCTTGGCAGAGATCGAGTCTCTGATCCTCAGTTAATTTGACACAAATTTAACCTACGATAATGAATGAAAATATTTCGAATATCGTAACTTAATTGTAGGCGCCCATCAAGAGAATATTTCACTGTGTTCTTAAGAAGAGTGCATGTAAGGGCTAAACACTGGAAGATGGTAACAAATTCACTTCAGAAGGGAGACGAAAGGAAGATCGGTCAACGGGGCAAAGAAAAAGTACTTGCAAAATCAACAGGTCATGCTCAATTCAATAAGAAAGCTAATACAGTTAAATATCAACATTTCACCACAAAGTACTAAACCATCAGATGTAGACGGTGTTACAGGACAGGTGTTTCATGATACAATCATACATGCAGCTTTGTTTCGTGTATACGTTGTTTCATCAGAAACTGACTTTCAAAATGGCAAGATTTCACACACAATCATTCATACAATAACGATCAGGGTAGAAACAAAACTGCAGCCATACCCGAGAAAGGCACAACTTTCTTCATTGCGAGGCCCAACCCTCTACCGGAAACAACCAGGTAGTTCAGAGGGAACGTTCAAACTCGGTTTTGCGCACAAGACGCAGGCAAGATCAAGAATCACATTTACAGCTGTACAACCATCTAGATATCAGAATTTAAGTACAATAAAAGAGGGGACAATGCACCGATCAAGTCCGTTGCATAAACTAATCGTCGACATTCACTACACTGAGCTTCTCGTAGATCTAATACAAATTAAAGTTTTATCAACTGAAACAGTTTCCGTAAGTAATCCATAGGGCACAGAATAAGCTGCCCTTCTCCAAACCTCAGGGATGCTGGCGCAACTGCAGCCTTTCAGTTCGAGTATGAACAAAGTTTTCCCCGGGAGTTCATTTACACAGAGTCAACAACAAGCTGCATAAGATTCAAGTTATACTGCATTTGTAGTATCCTAAAAAGTCGTAAACGTTCAAACATACGTGCTTTATGAAATACATCAATAATAACTAAACTCCTTAAAATTAAACATGTTTTTTCACTTTCCCATAAATAACTCAAGAATATCAAAGGAAACTTTTGTCCTAACAATGTATTTTAATCAAAGGACGTGTAATGGATGTCCGCGTTCGTAAAACTTATTTTCAGTTCTGGGCAGAATTGAATTTTCTCAGACATCACTTCCCCACTATCTCATGAACTTGGTCGAAACGTTGAGGGAGTAAATCCAATAAATTTCAGTAAAACTTAGAGCACGAAATACAATTTTACCGCTGTTTATATCCTGTTACAGGTTCACCAGATGCCCCAGCACCAGACTCCAAATCTAAGAACAGTCACAGCACAGGTTCCACGGGGGAAACCATATTCTCAGAGATGGAGAGTTGCTGGTTTCTGCACTTAACTTAAACGGTAACGCGTTATGTAAGTACTAAGGCTTAAGATAAAAGGCGCACATCTACAACGAGAAGAAAATCACCGACTAATGGTTAAGCCACTAAATCAAGTACGGAAGACTAAGATAAATCTACAAATAAAGCACACAGAAACGACTCAAGATGACAAACTGATAAGCATGAATCACTTCACATAAGGCCAAAGTTTGCAAGCTACCTTACACGAACATTCTGAATTCTGAATAATATCCTCGTAACGTAAGTCAGGCATACATTTCGTAAGACACGGTGGAACTACTGCAGGCACATTCTATTTCCGTTTCACTAAGTCAGCAAGAGTTATGTAGAAAGCTTAGCAAAAAGTATTGAGCTTTCAGAAGAGGATTTTCGTAGTAAAATGACAGCTGCAACTCCTTGAGCAAGAAAAAGTTTTCCTTTTGAGCACGAACGAGAAAAAGGTAAAGATTCCAAGAAATTAGAGGTTCATGAAGTCCCTTATCCCCGCGACACAAGATTCTGTCAGGTTTTCATTTATTCTAGAGTGATTAATAATTTGTACATACCTTATTGTCGCTCTGTTTTTCTCATAAAAGCCACGTTACTTTACTTCCTGCTTTCCGCCAATTGCTTGATTTCTGATCTACATAGAAGTTGATTTAGAATAATGTTGATTTCTTTGTTTCTCAATATTATTTAGAAAATGTTTTTCTGGGAACAAAGTTGCTAGTCATTCAAAATTCTAGCTAAAATAAAATTTACTCTTTGAAATCTTGCACTTGACGCATTCTTGAGATATGAGCAGTGATAGTAGCACTCAAAACATCCTTATCTTCTTCCTCGTCAATCAGCCAACCTTGCTCGCCTAATGGACAACCCTCTCCACCGTCCCCCATTTGACTTTTATCAATGTGGGCCTCACTTTGATCTAGATTGAACGTACCCTGACGAACGAGCCCCGGGCTAGCAACCGAGGACTCGCTGTCACTGGACCGACTCATGGCTTTGTGTTTCGCGGATTTCTTGGCTGGCGAGACGAGCTTGGTGAGGGTAGGTGGCACAGGAGTTGGACTGGAAATGGAAGGGGTGGTGGGAGTTTTTGGTTCGGAGCTGCTGCTTTGAATTGAAGAGGATCTGTGAGCTGGAGACTGGGGAAGCTTGGAGGACTTGCTACTGACGGACAGAGGAGAGCCATAAGACTTGGAAGGGGACTTGATGACAGGCTCCTGGAATGAAGTCTCCAGGGGATCATGAGTTTTCTCGGCTCCGTCCGGTGACCTGCGGTGGCTCTTCCGACCCTTCACTTGCTTCACCGTCATGTGGGCCTGACGTGAAAACGAGGCATTTAGGAACATCTACACACATGAAGACATAGAAAAGCAGGTATTTAGGAACATCCACGCATATGAAGAATATTAGAAGTAACTACTAGTACAGGATGCGGCAACTTAACTACCTTTTTTTGAGAGGAACTTCCTGTAAAAAAAGAAGTTATGTTGCCGCACCCTGTACAAACTACTCGTTATAAGATAAAAATCTTGCCAATGTTTCAAGTCCAGTTTCAAAGATATCATTTACAATAATCAACTAACCCTCACTGAAGATACAGTGGTTGGATTTAGTTAGATTTACTTCACACTAATGTCAACACAACCTGACTTGGCTTCCAGGTTACCTTGAGTACAGCCACAAGTGTTGATCACATGCTCATGTGTCAAGGTAAAGGATTTAAGAAAGCATCAGTAAAGACAACTGTAGTTCAGTGTTGTGATTTATGAAATAGAAAACAAGTCACAAATGAGGATATCGGCTAGCACTGGTAATTCACTGATGGCGCTGGTATGGTGTTACATAAAAAATGAAAAGTGAAATAGGTATATAAAAACTTGACGAAACTCAGGGTAATGACGCGTGAAGAGCAGCTTCAGACACCTCGAAATGAGGAGCGGTACCGGACACCTCGAGATGAGGAGCGGTACCGGACACCTCGAGATGAGGAGCGGTACCGGACACCTCGAGGTGAGGAACGGTACCGGACACCTCGAGATGAGGAGCGGTACCGGACACCTCGAGATGAGGAGCGGTACCGGACACCTTGAGATGAGGAGCGGTACCGGACACCTCGAGATGAGGAGCGGTACCGGACACCTCGAGATGAGGAGCGGTACCGGACACCTCGAGAAAAAATGACAACATTCAATTGTGGCTGCTTGATGCTTTCGTGATTTGTGGTGCAGCCTCATGTTCGACACCGTACTTTGCATGGATACGACCAGGAAGTAAGGCACGGTAGCGTCTCTAGAGAAAACTGACCCTAGTCTTGGAGACCTGCATGAGGCGCGGCTCCTGCTGTAGCAGCTGGTTGAGCTTCTGCTGGCGGTAGAGGTGGGAGTGCAGCATGCTTTGCAGTTCATCCATGCTGCCCACAGTCTGATCAATTCAAAATAACATTAATCTAAGAAATACAAAATAGTATTTCAGTCTGGTAAATAAAAGGAACAATACAGGAATATTAGTCAGAAAAATATAAAAACATTACAATCTGACATATACAAAATAGTATTCCAGCCTGACAAATACAAAATAGTATTACAGTCTGACAAATGCAAAATAGTAGTAGTCTGACAAATACAAAATAGTAGTAGTCTGACAATTACAAAATAATATTACATTTATGACATACATGCTCATGCACACCACACAATTGAATCCAAACAACTCTCATACACATTTCCTGTCGTAAAACGGTAGTTAATAATACAAATAGGTGGTATAAATATGTAATAAAATTCATACCTCAAATCATGTAAGTAACATTCAAAATAAAAGTTCAACTTATTAGCAAAAGTTTCCTTCCAAATCAACTTTTAAATTAATAATATGATGCATATTTCCACACAAAGGAATAGTGATTTTCATCGCATGTCAGTTAGTCTCTGAGCGTCCAGCTTCAAGAATGTCTTACAAATAGCTCATTAAACCTCAATCGGTCAATTAGTGCAGCTCTCAGATAAATCCCTTAAAAAAACCTCTTTGTGGAGCATCTGAAAATTTCTTTTGAAATCGGAGAAATAGATAGCACAACCATACTCATGCCTTACAATTCTTCCTGTTTTGCTTCAAAGTCAGCAACACGCCAATTTGCTGACCGAGATGCCAACAACCAAGCAGGTTACTGGCAGCTGAGCGCAGTAATTTTCAACAAACTCAATCTACTACTAAGAATGACCGTCGTGTGCTCACATATATATTTATTTATATGTTTCGTGTCACGCTCTTAAGAATAGATAGGAAGAAATTAGCACTGGGTTTCAGTTCACTGGTAAATTAATACACTCATTTCCACTGTACAAGTGCACTGTAATAAGTCACTTTCAAAAAAATTAGAGAGATCCAGAGCCTTTTATATACTCGAGTCCGTATCGTGGATACTGTGTTTGGCGGGGTATTGCATATTACAATATACATACACAAGCTCGCAGTTGCTTTCAGTAATTCTGAATTTCTGTATCTAGGATATGACACGAATGGCTATAACTACTTCTATTGCGGCTCAAAAATACTGTATTTTAAGTGTTTATCCCTGTCACAAGAAAAATAAGTTACCTTTGAAATAAGCTTAAGCACGGAAACTCCACTCGAACGAAGAAAAGACTGAATCGAGAGCGAAAAAGAAGAGCGAGAGAAAGATTATCATGGCATGGGTACACTAGTTATGATGGCATGGGTACACTAGTACATCAAGGGACTAGGTATTTAAAAACAGCGTCTCAATAAACATACTCACCCTCTCGAGGGGCAGTCTGGGCACCCCTTCATGAACGAAGTCCTTATTTACTCCTTTGATCTCCGCTGATTGAGGCAGCTCTTGCTCTTCAGAGTTGGATGACTGTGACTTATCGTTCAGATGACTAGTAGCACCAACGCCCCTGGTTCGGTAGGACGTGCCCCAGCTCTCGTCAGTATCGCCAGCCTCTCCAGCGCCGGAGTCCCAGCTCAGAGTCATGGTGCGCTGCCGGCAGAGTCCTCGCATGTCTGAGTCACCTCCATTACTGTTCAAGTCGGTGGCTTCTTCAGAGTCATGTGGTTCAGGGCGTAGCAGTGCTACAAGCACGTCCGCATCCGCTTCCTAATTTGAACACAAAAAGGAGCTTTAGAAAGGAGACTGCAGGAAAGCCAAAGATTAAAAATCACGGTACATTAGAGATACTGCCAGGAGTGAAAATAGAGGAAAAGGGTCGTTTAAAATAAAAATTAGTTTATTTATTTAGAGAGAATAAACAGTCAGCAACCTGAAATTACAAAAGAAAACTTTAAAATTTGGTTCAAAAACGACTATTATAGGCTTATAGACGACATATATAGCAAAAAATTATGTTAGAAAAAGTAAAAGAAAAAAGTACTGCTAGTAAACTAACTCAGTGAACATAACCTCAATATTTACCTGGTTCTGCTGCTCCACTTCTTCAGCAGCGTAATTTTAAATGTGGGGCCTAAAATAATCCTTAATAACTCCCATATTATTGAATGAAATGTAAAAAAGAAAGTATTTATAAAATCATGAGAAAAACTGGTTATATTCTGATTACTTTTTGAACATAATTTTCTTCATGTGTCGCCCCTTTGAGCGCAAACAAAAATCGGTTATTCTGAATGAAACTGTTGAAAATGCAAAGCAAATTGTGAAGTCGAACTTAAACATCAGTCGCAGTAATTGGAAGTAAGCTATTCTTCATTTCAGAAGATGAAGAAGAATTTATCAATGCATTCATACGAAATTCATATTTTCCAGAAATTGCAGGAACACGATTTTGAGCGTCGTGTTTCGTTTAGTGAGTGGATCCTCCAGAAAAATGATGAAGACCAAGATTTTGTTGGAAGGTTGCGTATGTGAGATGAAGCCCAATTCAGCCTAAGCGGACGTGTCAACAATCAGAACACTGCTTACTGCATATGTTGCAACAACAAGAACACTGCTTACTGCATATGTTGCAACAAGCAGAACACTGCTCACTGCATATGTTGCAACAAGCAGAACACTGCTCACTGCATATGTTGCAACAAGCAGAACACTGCTCACTGCATATGTTGCAACAAGCAGAACACTGCTTACTGCATATGTTGCAACCAGCAGAACACTGCTCACTGCATATGTTGCAACAAGCAGAACATCAGAGCACAGCGAAATGGACCTAATCTCACCAGCACCGTAT